>JAQGAR010000901.1:0-11558 GCA_034697865.1 Oribatida sp.
AATTGCGCAATACCCCTCCCCTTGTACCCCCTTAGTTTTTTTGGACCCCCTGACATCGTCGACCTGCCGCATCACTGACTTAGACCTAGGCCATCACTTCTTTTGAACCATGAGGAGAAGAAATATAAATTAAAATTAGTTTCAATCGTATTATTGATTTATGTAAAGATTTATCTTTTTTTTTTATCTAAAGATTAATTAAAATATGTAAAGAAGAGAATGATATTTAATTGGATCCTCTCTTTCCAAAAATCAATTGAAATTTACATAAATATTAAACATTGTTATAACTTATAATCATTGAATACATTCAATGATTTTAAGCTCTGATTGGTTTGCATTCACACGAAAATTAGTTGTTACTCCACTTCACCGAATCTCACTTAACCGAATCCCGCTTAGCTAAAAATTGTGTACAACTTCGTCGATAAATTTTGATGTCCCATTTAAACGAAGAAACTAATCTCACTTATCTGGATTGTTTTATTATGAACCACTTCGACGAAAAATACAATCTGTTTAACTTACTTAAATTATTCAATTTTTCTTTATATAAAAATTATTGATATTGTTTTGCTACAAATCTAGTTTAGTTTAATGTTAGTTTTAGTAAACATTGTTCATGTTAAATAAGGTTAGGTTCAGGATAGGTTGAATTTTTAATCGACTACCTCATTATCAATTTTCGGTTAAATGGAATGCGGTTAAGTGAGATTGGGACAAGTGGGATTATAATTATAAAATTTCTAAAACTTTTTTAACAGAAGATTATATCATTTGAAAGGATTGTTAGAATGCGTTTATGTAACGAAAATTCAGATAAGATTAGAGTGATTCCAATTTAATCCTCGCAATAATTCATTGAAAGAATGGTAAATTTTAATACATTTTAGTCATAGTTCTGAGAATGATATAGAGCTTTGTTTTTGTAAGAAAACCGATATTTCAGTGCATTTGAGCTCAAATATTTTGAGAGGTTTGGATACAAATTGCAATTGGAAGCCCGCATCAGATCAGTCACTGTCAGAGAGACTTGGATGTAGTGCCTGAGCCTTATCTGTGATTTAAACACAACTGAAGTATAATTTTTATTATTATCATTTATTCATGAATTGCAGCTAAAAATGTTTCGTACGATTAGTTTGTAATTGAAATTCAAAATTCTGAGAATTTTTGAGAGAAGTAAAGGAAATGATGTTCTTTTCATTGCGTTTCCAACGAATCGCATATAATTGGAGTTCAAAGCAATTATTGTCAATACATTTATTATGTGATCTCTAATAACCAGTGATTCACAAAACAAGAGTTCAATTTCCGAAGAAATCAGTTGCAGATCAATGAGTTGTTCCACTGATTCAATGAATCAAATCCAGTGATGGATGTAATCGATATTATATCATATAATTTATTAAATGCCTATTTCTTGGAGCGCCAGACCATTGAAAAGCGAAACAAAATGATTGAAATGGCATTTGGATGAACACTAATTCATAGATGAGGGAGGGAGGGAGGGAGGGAGAGAGAGAGAGAGAGAGAGAGAGAGAGAGAGAGAGAGAGCAGAAGGTTGTGCCAAAATTGTGAGGTTAAGGGTAAATTTAGATAGGTGAGGAAATTTAATTTGATTGTTGCAAATCCAGTTTAAACAGAATTTAAGTTAGATTGATTTAAAACCCGGTTTCGGTCAAAATCACAATATTTAAGTTATAGGGACAAACACACAGCGGTTTTGTGCCCTCTCGAGTCTTTTATTTGGAAATCCTGATTTTCCGTCTTGGTCTATTAAAGTTATACCACCTTGCCTATAATGATTAAAGGGGGTCAGCCTAAATTCCCCCTGTCCGGCTAATAAGGCCACCTCCTAATTGGCTGTGCTGAATGCGCACCATTTTTTCGGTAATTTTTCGGTAATTCTGGCGAAAATTTAAACCGAATTTAGTGATAAAATGATGGCCATTTTGGCCGCCATTGTTCCCCTTCTTGATACTCCTAGGATTTTTTGAAAAATCCCCCTTATCCCCTTGAAGTGGCCGAGCTTGGGTGTCCCTTGTTTAAGGTAAAAGCATTATCAGAATTATCTGAAAACGATTGAGTAAAATACAGTAATAATGCGTTTATGTTTGAATTGTTTGATTAATTATTTGAGTATTTGATTATCAAAATAATTCGATTGGTTTTCAACGGTATATCAAAATTCTAATTTTTTTTTTTCTTTTGGCTTCAGATAAGAGACTAAACACTGGAGATAAAAGTCGTTATAAAATTTAGGATAACATTTCTCCTACGATGTGGTGCCGCTGTTCATACCAGAGCTGTTCATTGCTGGTGTTGTTCAGTGCACTGTTCATATGAACTGCTCGATTGATCTCTTGCTTTGGCTCTATTATTGCCGCACACAAACAGTGGCGTCGCCGCTACCGATGGCCTCTATTGTTTAAACTAATCTAAAAACATATATTTGTGTGAAACAAAACAAATTAATTCAATTTATTTATAAGAATCTAAAAGCGGAGAATGTGATGAACGGTCGAAAAATATGAGCGATAAGAGTTAGACAATTATTAGCGAGCATTAAGTGATTGGCGTCAATCAGTTTTCAAACTTAATTGTATTCAATACGCGTCTGCAATGCATTCAGAGTTGAGTGCATTTTAAGGGGAGGAGCGTTGCTATGGCCTCACCGGCTATGAAGAACTGAAACGTATTGAGCGCTCAGATATAGTGGATCGGAGTGTAAGCAATCTTTTCACAGGCAATCCAGTGCTTCTACAGCGAGACAACACTCGCATACTCTCTCTCTCACACAATAGTTAAGGATTTGTGCGCTGTTTGTGCTGTTGAGGTATAAGAGCGGTAGTAAATACCAAAAAGTGAATGAATATATTTTCAGTTTATCTCCAATGCATGGGTTCTGCCATAGACTGGTCTCTACCATAGACTTCACTCTACTAGCGATGGAACAGCTGTTGTGCGCAAATGCTATGCAAATTGTTTACCAAACTTAAAAAACTTACAAATTATCGCCTCGATTGTGAACTCTTATCAATGATACAAGTTGTACTTGCTGAATTGTCAACTTGCTAAAACTCGATTAAGCAGACAAATGTGTGGAATATAATAACCGATTAATTACTGGACTAAAAGTGTGTACAAAAGCTTAGCCTACAATCGATTTGTTGGTAAAAAAATTATTGTTTTGATTAATTGAAGACAAAACTCGACACAACTGTCATATGTATTATTGTGACTAATGTTTCGGACAATTACTCGTGAGGTAAGCCTTTATTTATGGAAAACATGACTTAATTAACTCGTCTATAGTTTTATAGCTATTAATAATTACATTGAGAATTGTGCCCAAAGTCTTGAGTTTTGTAAACTTGTAAGCTTTAATAGTGAGCTCAAGTTTTATGAACTGCTTCTCTATTATATTAGTTATTATTAACATTTTATTAACATTTTCTCAAAAGTTGTTCTCATTTGATGGAGTCTTATGTGTGGTTCGTGTGATTGAGAGACAAAATCAGAAACAAAAACTAAAATAAAAATAAAAAAGACAAACAAGTTTTACTTGTCTTTCATTCATTATATTCAGTAATCAGTGACTAAATACAGTGTAGACTCTCAACAGTAGAGGACTCACTGCACAGGACTTGAATTAGAGCTCAAAACTCACACAAACTGACGATAAGTTGCCTCAGAATACCAGAGAGAAAACCTTATTTTTGTTTTGACTTAAACTTAGGAATTCTTTACTAAACAACATATAACTCGAGAAAAGATGAGTTGAGTATAACATAAAGCACTAGAAATGTGAGTTCGGTATATAACATATTACTGTATGTCCGCATTCAATATGATTATGAGATACAATAAAACCTCCACTGTGGAAATTAAAATCAAATTTATTTAAACATTAATTAAGTATGATTTGATGAAAACATGATACCATTTTTTAAATGACTGCCATTTGATTTAACATGAACATTAATTCTGTTCGGGCCTTTTAACTTAACATGCAATTTAAGCGCTTTATCATTTGTATTTATAAAGAATTTTTATTCACATTAAAAAGATCCAATGCAAAGTAATAAGTTGACAAGTAACATGCTTTTTTTTAATGTAAGCTATTTTTAATGCAAGGGATCCTTAAAATTCAGTATTTGACATTGAGTATTGGTATAGAACAGCATCAACGTGGACAATGTGTATATCGAGCATTTGTTAAAGAGGGCACGACTTAGTAAAGAGGCCAAGGTAGATCACAGCATATTGACTGCCTTGCTTCTGCTATAACAAGGGGACAGGCAAAGCATGTGGGGGACAGGGGTACAATCGCATAAATTGTGTGATGTGCGAGAAGGGGGCGAAACTGGCATTCCGTGCCTGACCTCTTCTATGCGGTTTAGTCTGTGCTTTGACGTACTGTCAATGAAGACATGGTATGTGTGCTCTCTCTTTGCTGTCGATCGCGATTTTGCCGAAAACCAATATTAAGGCGAATAAATATTTTTCTATAGAAATTCTTGTTCACAGAGACTAACATTTGTATTCTGGCCGACCATCAAATTTGTCGTAAATTATTTTGGTTACAGTATACCAGCCAGAAGGTGTGTGGGCTGTGGGTGTGGCCCTGGGCTTCGTTTAGTTGCGATACCTCTCTTTATTAATTACCAGAATAGCAGATAAAAGTGCAAAATTAAATGATCACAAAAAGCCTACATTTCGTGCATTTTATCGATAAATACCTCAGAGAAGGGAACGACTGCTTTCGAGTCAATATTGTTTTTTCTTAAATACGACTCCAATTGTTTAAAATTGTTATTATTTGTTATGTTTAAGCAAATCGTCAGCCAATTGTTTGGTTATCGCAATATTTATTGCTGTAATTATGCTGTGCCCACCACACCATTCATACCATGTTTTACTAATTAGATTATTTAGAGAATCACTTTCTCGTTAAGAGCTTTTCACTGATGATATGTATTGAGTCAATAAAACTTTGTATTCATGACAGCAGAAGCTCTTTGATTAATGAAAGACATATTGAGTTTCTTTTGTTAGCATTGCTTTATTTAATCGCATTCTCACAAAAACTTAATTCTTTTGCGATAAAAGATTTTAGAGTCAATAGAAAATTCATTCAAAGTGTTTAAAGCATACGTTCTGTTGTTTAACACTTGTATTCAAAGCGTTAATTGAAATCCAATAAAAACTTGTTGTCGACTGAGATCTGATCTGATTATCAGTTTTGTGAGCAATAAATTACTAAATCGATTCCGGCTTTATTTCGATTCTAAATTATTTGCAGTCAAAGTGCATTTGAACTTCAAATGTGTTCAGTTTTGTTTGCAATTGTAATCTTCAGCACAACCGGAAAACATAACTTCCGATCGCAAAATGCATATATTGTTGGAAAGAGTCGGACCAACTCTCGGATAGTTTTGAGAGTTTACCCCTCAATCAGTCTTTTTATTGAAGTAGTTTTCGAGGTCGCAGTCGATTCAAATGGTTCTGCATTTTTACATTTGACTGCAGTTCAGGTGAGACATTGTTTGCCAGTGCCCTGTGCTCAACAAAACGGTAATCTTGTAACTTAGAATTTGTATTAAACTTAGTGTTTTGTGCCCATCCCTTAGCGTCAAACTCACACTAGTTATTGAGGAATCCCTTTGAAGCAAAGGAGCAAAAAAGAAGATTCTTTGGGCATTTGGTAGTGTTGGCAGAACTACTCAAGCATTTTGTTGGTTTGCTTTTGCTACCACTGCCACACACACTACTCCATACAATGCATATAAAGGCATATCTCATAGCACTCACACCACTTCTTTCAATTTTTCTCTCTCTTCTGTCGAGTTATGCCCCCATTTGTGTCCCCATTCGGTACCTCTTCAATCTTGTGTGTGTCCCAACCGGTCTGACTGTTTTCACGCCGTTCTAACTCCCGGACACATTGTTAGAGGTGAAGCTAAGGAGTCGCCTCTCAACTCCTCAATGCCTCCTCCTCTTCATGACTCTCAATGAACAGGACTGTTGGCAGAGACCTGTGCCACGCGATCAGCCAAACAGAGAATTTCATTTTTCTATTCATATGATGTTATCGACAAATTCTGTGCAAATTTCGCATTCATTCTCTGCCACCAATTTGTTTAAAAGTAATGACTCTTTCATTTGTCTTCATCTCAGACATTGAGTTAATGTTCACTCAAAAGCTCACTAAAAAACTTTCTATAATTTGAGTTTGAATTTTGAAAATTTATTAATTTTGTAGGCATTTGACGCCAACTCAGACCTCTATTAGTCATTGAGTTTATGTTTGACTCACTCTTTGGTTTGCTTTGTTTCATATCTGTCTTTATGTCGGGCATTGCATCTGCTCTCTCCTTTTAAAAGCGAGTCGCGTGAATCCAAACTCATATACAATAAATACAAGTTTGTTTTGCCTTCTCCTGTGCTGAGCATCCCCTGCAACATGTGAACCCCGAAAATGATCTGAATCACACGACTATCTTTTGTCCTCAAATATATTTTTGGTAGTGCTCTGCTCTCCGTCCTCTCTATGCTGTCTATGTTCTGAATACTGTTCTCTCATCCATTATGTGATGGGAGACTCTCATGAATGTGAGCCCCAGCTCATGCCATACTCAGCGAATGCAATGCATATAATAGTGTGGAACGCATAACAAGTCGGCACCAGTTTTGCAACACTTTGCATGTGACTGAACCTCAACATCATTGGGACACAAAACTCATTTCATTATCTTTATTATTCTGTCTGAGTTGAGCCCAGAGTCAGCACAACTGCCAACTAACTATACCTCGTATCTGTGCCTCACACTTATTAATGCTACTCATAGTGGACCCCCGTTTCCACTAGTATCGCAGTATTGCTTTCCTCTGCATTATTTTCCAGTATTGGTGATTAACTTTTCCCAACATTATTCTTAAAAGAAGACAATCCCCGACAGTATATGACATTCAATGTGCGACACAACCAATGATTTGATTCACAAAATTTTCCAAATGATCCCAAACCTAATAAACTAAATAATTGTTAATAACTTTATTTGCAAATCACAGTCTTCTGATCTCAATTATTACTCTATAGAGACGTTTATGTAAAACTTTTCGCGAAAACTTGATTTCACTATTAATCAGTTAACAAGAAATTTATTTTCGACCAAAGAGTCGACCATAGAGTTCGGGTTCGATAGAGTTTATTGAAATCGAGTTAAAAATAATAATAAAAACGCACCAAAAATAAAATATTTTTCGTCACAACTATTCAGAGTTGTGTTTTATTTTTATTTTTACTCTTAAGAAATGTTACATCGATTAAAGTTATTGAACTAATACTCGTTTATTAACTTATAGTCGCACTCATGCAGACAAACATCTATTTTTTTCAAAGATTAAACCTTAACTTCAGTCAATTATTAGGAACTCCATCTCTCTGTCCACCTTTGATTGCAGTGGCATTTGTTCACATGTTTTGTTTAATTTGTTTTCTGTATTATTATTGCCATTAAATATTATTATTATTATAATTTTTTATAATATTTGAGGATTTACTCGAATAGATTTACTAATTTAAGAATAAAGCTCAGTAGCTTTCAGTTGAATTATCAAAACAGTCGGTTAATAATTTTTGCTGTCCTAATATTAACTTGTTGAATGTGAGCATCTTTAATTAATTTATCTAGGCTGGATTGATTCTGTCCGTTCCCACCTCAACAGATAATTTTCCTCCGATTAGTTATATGTTTCATAAAAACGTCAAATGTTTTCAGATGTGATCATTAAGCCATCAATAAATCATTACTTTTAAAAGAGGGATTTGAATATTGAGCAAGCTGAGCTGATTTTATTTAAAACACTCAATTAAATGTCTTACAAAGCATTGAGTTATGGATTGAAATAACAAAATTGAAGCGAAAAATTTGTGTTATTTGGTTCTCGCATTCAATCATTTTATGTCTTTATAAATGAATAATATGTGAAGTGATTGTACTCACTCATTTTTACTTGTTCAAATTGATTTATCATTTTATATGGTTGGGAAATTGTTCAACCACTATAAGCATGCAAGATTCTACATGTTTTAATATTTCCATTTAGTTTATTCATGCACATTCATATTATTCATTCATATTCATACTCAACCCTGATTGCCAAGTACCACAAATTGTGGATTTAAATGATCCGATTTCAATCAAATTTAAGTTAAACAAGGAGATTTTAATTTTATTCAGATGTTAAATAAATTTGATGTTTGAAAATGCGAATTTGCCATGCTTAGTCTAATATACTGTACCATTAGACTTATAAATGAAATGTTAGAAATTGAAGAGAGGCTTCACTTCAGTTCTCTTAAATATTTCAATGGATTTATTCTGTTTTTATTGCAAATCAATATTTATTCACATTATGTTTCAATATTGTGATTATATAAATATTGAATCAGTTTTTTATGTTTTAAAAAGTTTTCGCTCGGATTTCATTCAACAATTTATTTCTCAACAATTCAGTGAAACAAATCATCAAAAGTCAAAATGTTTTTAATCAAATAAAATATAATTCATAGATATTGTAATCAATGGTTGCAAATACAAATACAAATGTATAAATAATTAAATCTTCCTGTACATTAATGGTGTTGAGACTTTCTATCCAGTGAATTGACTCATATTATACATTAAATATTTAGTTTGATTTCTTTATATAATTTAAAAATTGTATTCTTCTATTTGAGTGGTTTTTATACACACTTTAATTAAGTAAAACAGAAAATGAAAACTTTCTAATGGTTTAAAAATTCTTAAATACATTATTAAATACTTATTCTCAAAGGTTTTCCTGGTATTTGACCGGAAACTTGATTTTTTCATTCAAATAGTTATCATATAATTTAATTACATTATACGAGAGTTTAATTCTTTGCAAACATAAGTCATAACCCAATTTAATTTGGTTCACAAATCAAATTAAAAATAATAATAATTATAATAAAAGAAGGAATTAATACGAAAAATCATTAACCGATTATTGTTTTGAGAAAAAGCTAGTCAACAATTGATTTTTGTGGTGCAATTCAAATGCAAACTATTCGTCCACTGATTTCTGTGAGATAATAAATGTTTAATTTTCTGCCACTTTGATTACAAAACTTATTTTACATATTCTTAAACATAATTTCTTTTACTTGTAATGGTTTTCCTACTCGCAAATTCATTTTCATACAAAAAACCTATGCTTTCGTTTCACTGATCAGATGCTCACATTTAAAATACTTTTGATAATATTTAATGGTTTTTATGAATATAATATTTCCTCACTTTTTATATTAAACTCAATTCTCTATAATTGTAATCACATTTCTAATAAATTATTCGATAATTCTAACAAAAATTATTGAAATATTTATCGCAAAATCTTTGTATATTCGGAAAGATATCCAAATAAATCTATTTCTACAAAAATATTAATGAGAATCGCTTTATTAGCATTTTTAATGACATTTTGTGTGATATTAGGATTTATATGAAAGTAGTAAATAATAATTGTGTCGTTATTGTTATTATTTGTCATAAAATAATCGGAAATTCATATCAAATATGAAAACATTAAAAAACACCAGGGATGCACAAATTCCACGAATTCAAAAGATATAAAATGATTTGATTCTAGCTTTGCAAATTCTTCTATTTGTCGGTTCCCAACACTAGAGTTTTTGGCAAATTTCTTAAATTACTAACTTTTCTTTCATAAATTACATAATTTATATAATTTGTTCATGTTTAATCAGTTTAAACTAGGGTTGGCTTAAGAAAAAAACATGTATAATACATCGTGTATTTTTCAGTAAAATACAGTGAAAAATACAAAAGCCTTTTTTAGAAAAAAACAAGATGGCGGAAAACACCAAAAAAATATGATTTTTTGAATTTTTTTTCAGAAATTCTATAAAATATAATGTTAACATGCAAAATTATTTAAAATTTTAACAAGGAACTCTCTCACGCACTCTACAACGCTTCTTTATACTTTAAAAAGTTAAGCAGCGTCAAGCACGGTTAGTGCTTTGAATGGAGTACAACTGAGAGTTCCCCGTGTCCCTTGGACTTTGATCCATGAAAAAAATTTGAAACAATATTTGGAGGTTAAGTATGGGCAGGTGGCAGAATTGGTGATTCTAGGGGGTCAAGGTGGAGTAGACCTCCTTTTTAAAATTACCTTGACTATACCTCAATAAATTTTAGACTGTAGGTTTTTTGTTATGACTGCGGTTTCTTCCGAAAATGTATAAAATTAATTATTTTAACACGATTTAATTGATTTAAAAATGAATTAACCTTATTTTAACTTGATTTAGACCTATTTAGATGAAAACTTCACCTAGTTTACCTATCATTAATTGCACAGAGGAAAAAAACAAAAAAAACGAAACTTTCACTGAAAATTACTGAAAAATACAAAGCCAAAAGAAAAAAACACGTTTTATTCCAACTCAAGTTTTTACCCAATAAAGATATACACGTGTTATAGATATTGGAAATTAAAAATTAAATTTATTTAATCATTAAAATAAGAGAAGATAAAGAAAGTATATTTTTGTTAAAAATGATTGCAATTTAGTTCAATACAAATATTAATTCTGGGTTTCATTTTATTTAATTAAAACTTTTAATTTAAAGGCTTTATTAAAATTCACTAAAACTATGTATTTTTTAATGAGGTTTGTTTACATAGAAAAGACCACAATGTAAGCTTATTATTCACAAATAACATGGTTTTTTAAAATATACTCTATTGTAATTTCCAAGGGACCCTGATATTGAAGTATTTGACATTGATTATTGCCAATAATTTATTGGTAGAATCTATCCTTTAGACCAGACCAACGCTTATTGACACTCCGGGGTGAAAATCTAGCTAGATTCTAGCCTATACTTTATTGTAACTTGCATATATCTTTTATTAAATTGAATATTCTGATTCAAATTTAATATGACCTATTGATAAAGAATTTTTCCCTTTATGCATTTTGTATTTTCCATTTATCTTTAACTTTATTTCCCTTCTCATTTTGTTACAATATATTTGGACATTTTCAAGCTGATTATGTTCTTGTCAAAGTTGCACATGGAAATTGTAATTTTTGATGGCAATTTTGGTGCAAAAAGGTACACAAAAATTATTTTTCAAAAACATGAGACTATCATAATCGCACTTTGCATTCCCTTGAAACAAATATGGATATGTAGGTGCAAAACCATCAAAATAATTGTTTTAAGAATTTTAAAAACAACATTAATGACAATACAGAGGACATTAATATAAGAAATAAATTAGTTCTTCTATAAATATCCTTGCCAATGCGACTGATCACGAAACACGTATTTTAACGATTATTGCTTTAAAAACAGATGAATAGAATTAAAGACTAAAAACTCACACAAACGCCATATAAAGTCTTACAATAGAAGAAATGGATCCGAATAAGTGTTTACCGCCGGAACTGACCGTTGAATCGGTTGACGATATTCTCTATAGAATTGGTT
>JAQGAR010000902.1:0-11558 GCA_034697865.1 Oribatida sp.
TGGTTTCAGAAAAAACAAGAAGGGTCCCCCTTCGTGTTTTTTTACTGGCTGAAATTTTTTTTTCAAAATTTTTCCCAACATTTTACCTTGGTCCCCCCTTCGTGTTTTTTCCCGACCGAGACCTCAACAGACCTAGTGTCTGTCCATGGACGTAATGTATAAGGATTTTCTCGGCTCAAGGGAGGGGGGTGCTGGCAGAAATTTTCAGAACGAAGACGCACTTTTCACTAATCATCCACAGTTCTGCCCAAAATTTCAGGGGGGGGGGGTATTTTCCCCAAATTTCGTTTTCAGAGGGGGGAAATTCAAAGACCAAATTTTCAGGGGGGTATTTTAACCTATACCCCCCCCCCACTTGGGCACCACTGTGGTGAAAACCCTTTCCTCTAAAATCGGCTAAAGACTTTTAGAGTATTATCCTTATAAATTACTTTTCGAGAGGATTTTGGTTTAGTTTGTAGGAGGTTTTAAGAACTACAGCCCGAATGAGCCCATCATTTGAAATAGAACATCCATTCTTAAATTATATACTTCTTATACTAACGTAGGGTTAATATCCAAATTGAGTATTTAATGATATGTCTATTCCTTTGAATGAAATTATGATTACAATCGAGAACTCATTTTTCAAATTCGAAATTGAAATTCGTTTTCTGGAAAGTATTTTATCAAAAATAGATAACTCTTTTGTCAAACATTTTCAGTAAATTTGATAATCAATCACTCGATAGTTCACATCTAATGATAAACTACTGTCAAAAACACAATGAAAACACAAATATTGAACCAAAGAGTTGAACGAAAGAAATTCAAGAATTTTGTGTAAAGAAAATAGTAAAGTAAAGTAAAAGTGTGTTTTTGTATGTTTATTCTGTTTCTGCTTTTATATGAATAAACATTTTTTTTTGTTATAAAAGAAATGTATTTTAAGTAAAAGCATTTCGACTGAAAAAAAAGTCCTATAAAATAGTGCAAAACATTAGGGAATCGGACATTAAAGTTAACGGCATTTGTATATCTAATGGTAACTGTTCTGTAGAATAATCTGAATTCCTTCTAACTTCACAATCATAGCAATTACATTCCGTTTCGTCAGAACAGCCGTCGCCGCCGTCAGGATTGGACTCAACATTATTATTACTTCCGACTATATTCTGATTGTATTCCTCGTCAACAAAAACATCGAAATCTCTTTGCTTTGAATTTTTGATTTGCTTTTTATTATTTTCTTTTGTATTAATAATGACTTTTGTTTCGTGAAACTCGTAATTTATTTTTCTCTCTTTTAATTCATTGAATTTGTTTTGAGTTAATTCACCGATTCTTGATCTCTGGTTCTTCAGTAGCTGTTCTTTAGTTTGTGTCGAAGGAGTAGTATGGCACTCTTCTCTAATAGTATTAGTGGACATACTTTCACTTCTAACTGATGGGAAGTCAACTTAAAACCTATAATACAGAAAAAGAGAAATATAATTATGTTTTGAAAAAGGAAGTTTTATCGAAAGAAAGAAAATTAAGAATATTCTACGAAAAATTAATCCCCAAAAGTGACTTAACTTATTGTAAATTCATTAAAGAAGTTTATATGAAAGTCAAGAGTTTTTGAAGAATTGAAAAGTAACTTCTCATCATTTTTATTGGATATTCATTAATGACTGAATGGATGAGTGGAAAAAGTGAAAGAAAATGCAAAGACGTTCGACTCATGAGATTCAGTTATCTGAATAATGAAAACGCCTAATGACTAGCGATTGCCGGCAATAAATTTAATGAAAACTTTTATCCAAACAGAAAGAGAGAGAGAGAGAGAGAGAGAGAGAGAGAGAGAGAGAGAGAGAGAGAGAGAGAGAGATTAAAATAGGAGATATTTTGTGCTCTCATTTAGAAATATTAGGTAATTGTAATCGTCTGACAATACAATTGATAGAAATCTTAAGGATTCGAATTTACCTCTGAATAGAATAATCTGCAGAATATTGAAGCGAATCTGAGAAAAAAGCGTAGAATTTTTCAATGCATAACTCTTTTTATATAAATATGAGGCAATTTCGTGTTAATTTATTGCTAGAAAATGAGTATTTATTTATTTCAAGTACAGAATTCACTTCCAAATTCACTATTATATTCTGAACTAAACGTTTTCAACCCTTCAATTCAAGTATGAAATCTAAGGCTTAATTTGAATGTTGAGTCTGACTGAACAAGAAACTCGATGTTTGAAACGCTGGGGATTTAGTGAAGATCTCAATTAGTAATTGGATTTTATTGCAATCATTAAATTTATTGACTTTGAAATTGAAATTACATTCAAAGCAATAATTAAAAAAAAAGTTTAGCATTTAGATAAAAATTTTGCATAAAACTTGAAAGAAAATCGATTCAATATGGAAAACAGCAAAGATGATTAATAGACAATAATAAGATATAAACTATATTTCAAAAATATTAAAGAAAATTACCTTTAATTAAGTATTCTCTTCAATGTCGACAAATTTGTGGTGTTTTCATAGATTTTCACTTTATTCAAGGCTTAAAAGTTTCGACAGACGTATAGTATATATCGTAATATAATCTGAGTTTTGCTTTGAGACTAAAATATTTTGTCAATATTTACAGAATATTCTATAAGATATAGGACTAGCTTTTATATACCTCTTCTCTTCCTTACATTTATAACCAATTCCTTGAATTTCAGTTCTGCCGTCTATGAGATTCATAACGAAACCTCTTAACCTGTAATTTTCATTTACAGATTGTCCGCATTGATACTAGATTTGTTACGAGATTGATACTACTGCATGGTCTACACTGTACACTGTAGAGTCTACAGCAAAGCAAATTTCCATACTGAGTAACAAAATGAACAAGAAATCAAGCTTGCTACTTATTGTTCCTTATTATTTTCTTACAATCAGATTACCTATTACTTGTGTATAAACAACTTGTTATTTATTTTACAATCAAGTATTTTCGATGTAACAAAACTTGTTATAAAATATAAGGTTTTAGTGAATTTTTAAAAATGTTTGAAATTGTATTTTAGGTAAAAAGGCAGGGATGCCCAAGGGGGGTATAGGTAAAAAACCTGAAAAAATTGAATTTTCGACCCCGCCCCTAAAATGTTCCAAAATACCTCCATCTACCCCCTCCCCTGAAAATATTTTCGAGGGACCCCCCCTGAGGTCGGGTACCTTGGGTATCCCTGGTAAAAAGGCCTAAATAAAAAGGCAAAATCTTTGTTTTAAATTAATTGGTTTCATTTAAAACAAAATTTTCAATGTAATTTCAATAATTTCTCTTATTTTAATAACTAACTATATTGATTGAGGACGTGCAGTAACCGCTGGATTATTACTGGGTTACTACTCGCTTGACGAAAGTGAAGAGGAAATCATTTTATAATTGATATCCACTCTAAAGATATGATTCTTTTGTTTGCAAGGATTAAATAAATTCCTTGGTAATTGTTTTAAAAATTCAACTCTGCTCGTTCATTGAAAATTTATACGGTAGTTTTGAACTTTATTAATTGAAATATTTCCATTGTAAAGTTCACAAACATTCAATATGTTTACACTACCTCAAATATTCTAATTTTGAGGGGATTTATCCCGGACTGCTCTTATCTCTGCGTTAAGATATCCTAAGCACTGGTTCTCAAAAACTATCCTCATTTGTTTCCATCCTATCCTCCTATCCTCATCCTCATCGACAGAATTTACCCTGAGATCGATAATATATCACATATAATATAATATATAACATATAAATCTGCAAAATTCCGGTTGTAATCAATCATTTAGTTAAAGAAAACTGTTCTGAAGAAAATAGATCTAAAGGTTTGTCTGAATTGATTGAAATTGATCGCAAAATAAACAAACAAAAAACATATTTTCATTGCCTTCCAATTATTATGATTCCAAATGAATATTAATTAAAGTATCAAGTACACTTAATGAATATTTAATTGAAAGGCTTTAGATTTGATTGTATGCAAACGTTTGAAATTCTTTTTGAAAAATGCATTAATTTTCAAAATATTTTCTTCTATCGAATTGGTGTCAAGTTTTATATTAAACAGCAATTATTACTCTTTATTATTATAAACTTGGAATATAATTTCATCAATAGATTGAAATCTAATTCAATATTTAAATCAATTTAACTGACGATTCATTTATAGAGTAATAAAACTAATGCAGAGTTTAAACAAATTGTTTTCAATAACTGATAACTTATAAGTGAAAACTGAAAACTTTTCAGCCAATTGTAGAGAATTTAAGTTTAAAATTCAGATTAATCTATGACATCGAATAACTAAATAATTTTATCATTACTTTTGGTTACCTTTGAAAAATATATTTAAAAAAGAGATGTGTCATCCCTCATCTATATTCCGATTCATTTAATAACTTACCCGTTAATTCATTAAGGATTGAGGCTAGCAAGTTACCTTTGAAATTTTCCATTGTCAATGGACCAGAATATCAAACTGTTTGTTTTTATCAAGGTGATTTTATGATTGACAATGCAGGTTAGCTGAATTTATTTATCAAGCTTTCATTTAGTGGTGAACTGATGTAATCTTTATCAGATTGGAATTTTCTATTGCAGTAATTTTATGCAATAAATGTTCTCCTACCTTGATAATACTGATGGACCAGAACCTATTGTCTGTACATTCAATTTGAAATCACTACTACGTGTCGACTGATCTATATAATTCGATTGAATAAAAGGTAGGGAGGCATCAGATATGTTCACAATCCTCGGCTCATCACCAGAATAAGCAAGACTTATGATTGCTGCAAAAACCACAATTACATGAATTCTTGGTTATATACTTTGAATTTCTGACTTTATGATTTTATAAATATCAATCTTGCAAGCTTGACGTCTCTAATGCCAGGATATTTTGTATTGAATAGTGATTGATTGGCACTCCGTTGCCCATCCATGACTTTAAAACTAGAATAATAAGAATGTTGTTTGGAATTGAATAGAAGAAGTGGTGACACATTCGCTTCAAAACAACTGAATATACAGAATATTATTTGCATTAGTGATGAGTGCGTCAACAGAATAGTGGTTGTGCTGTGCATCGGATCACAAAACAAAATAAATACATAACTTATTAATACCTATTTATTTGATTGAATGTCTGTTTTAGATCTGAGTTAAGTCATTGATTTTTTAGAAAATAATTTTGTGAAAAAGCTTATTTCTCTTCCAGTAAAATAAATTTTGATTTTTATTGCTTGGTGCTTTCAGTGCATTCATATTTAAATTTTACGTTTGTTTGTATTTACCTTATGGTCTCTGAAAGGGTTTATTATCATTTAAATGATCTCTATTTTCAAACGAGTGTAATCAGTGAAAATTTAGTCCACTGTTATTCAAAGATTTATTATTGGTTTCAAAATAAATATTGAGTAATCATAAGTATAATTCAGTTTTGGATTTCAAATACTTGTCATTAAAGTCAAAGTTTCAAAACTTTTGAAGAGGACTCCAAAAACTGTAAGCACTTTTCAAAACATTTATATCGAAGATTTTAAAAACTAGACTAACCTTAAATATTATGTAAGAATATATTTTATTAATCAAATTCTTGTAAGCTTACACTGTGGAAAAGAAATCACAATTATTATCTCAAAAGGTTTTATCAAATCCTATCAATAAATGCGAAGGCTTTCAAAGTTAATAATTAATTAAAGATTATTAAACATCATATGAATTGATATAATATTAATTGTTTTTCAATCAATTTATCAAAAATTCTGATATTTATAATTCGTTTGTTTCAACAGACGATATCACTGTTTTCATTGGCAGACAGTGTTTGAAATGAGTTTTATTCGACAAAACAACTGAACAACTGGTGCTTCAAATGAATTCCACTCAATTTAGTGGTCTCTTTTCAAATTACACAATTTCAACGTTAGCTGATGCAAGTACCAATTCATTCATACCAATTCAATTCATGATAATAACATGCTGATTATTAATATCTTATACCAGAGAGTAAGGGGGTTAAAATACACTTTTATAAAATTCTGCTATCCATCGATTCTTTGTGACAGTAGATTCTTGAAAAAGATTCACATGTGTATATTAAAGACATTTATTTTTATGATTACATGATTGTCATTGAAAAAATATGTTTAATTTAACAAGCTCAATTAATTTTTACCGATGGGTGCACTTCTCTGGTGTATTTCAATTGATTACTTGAGTTTATTCTAGCCATATGTCTACCATTCATTACATTAAGCAAAAGGTCATTCATTGTTCGTTCCATATTAGTGTTGTTGTCACTCCGATTCTAGCATTGCCAATTGACCTTAACCAACTTTCAAATTAAGCCAAACCACTATTTTGATAAACAATCACTGATTTTAAACTAATTTTCATTTCATGTCAATAATTAACACCAATTTTTATTTTTATCCACTATATAATTGAGTTAAAACAATTAAAAACAAGATCTCCTATTGTTTTTTAGAAGTTATAATTTCAAATAGTTTGAATCAGGGTATAAATTAAATGTTAGTTTAACAAGAGCAGTTTGAAAAATGCATTTGTTTCATATATTTTCGATAATAATAATAAGTTTAAAAATTTGATGAATGAATCGATTTTTGCCAATAATTATCACCGAATCCAGTGTCAGGATGTAAACCAACTGAACACAAGCGCCGCTCAATGCCAATTTGTGCGCACTGTTGCTGACTGTGCCGACACCGACGGACTTTTGAGTTACGTCCACCTAACCTACTGTGTGATCGGTTCGCCAATCAGTGGAGTCGTTGTTTTGTTCCTATGGCTGTTAGTTCTCTTTACGGGCTTAGGTGTGACCGCAGATGACTTGTAAGTGCTTTTCATTAAACACTTTTGACTTATTATTTGATAAATAATTGAAAAGATATTAATTCAGACAATGATTCAATAAACTGAACCAAAATATATGAGAAGAATAAACGTCAACGTATTAATTAATTCCAATTTAATCAGCAATAATTTCACTGAGCAATCACAATTTTCCACTTAAATTCTTTAATTTTCTAGTTTAATCTAATTAGTTAAGCTTATTTGTTTGACAAGTAGAAAATATAAATTCCTCAAAATATTGAAATTGTTTAACTTTTTAGTTTATTTGAGGCTACACGAATCTTTATATTTCTTAACAATTTTATAGAGATATTTAATTTGAACTTGCTCTTTTTATTGGCAGTTTATGTCCGGCATTATTAGTAATTTCACGTACATTAAGACTTTCGCATAACATTGCTGTAAGTATGAAAAGCCTAATTTTATCAATTGAGTTTATATAAACTTTGCTAGGGCGTCACATTTCTTGCGTTCGGTAATGGAGCACCTGACATATTTTCATCAATCGCCGGCATAAGGCAGGCTAATCCTGAGCTCGTCATCGGCGAACTTTATGGTCAGACTTTTTAACAATAATAATAGTGATTAATGTTCAAAGTTTTCAGGCGCTGGTATTTTTGTGACCACAGTAGTGGCTGGCACCATCTTTATTCTTTCTGACTTCAAGCCTATGGCCCGTCCCCTCTGTCGAGACTTATTCTTTTACATTGTGACCACATTCATTGTATGGCTTACATTCTTAGGCGGCTCCATAAAAATCTCGCACTCGATTGCCTTCATTTGCATTTATTTATTTTATATCATAACAGTCGTCGGTTCCGGTATTATATATACTAAATATTTGAATAAGAAGACCAAAACTGATGACAACGGACCACCAGAAGAAAGTATACAAATTTCATAATTGGTTGTATAAATATTGACTGGCTTTTTTATCAAGTGTCTAATAGGGTTAAAAAATTAGTATTTTCGCGGACATACTTTGGTCAGACATCGGTTACCAAAAGGCCTTCCATAAGAGAAATGGATGAGGATGACTACGAAGGAGTTGTTCTCAGAAGTAATCAATTTCTTTAATTACCTTCAATTAGAATTATGCTAGATAAGATCATTTTTGCAAATGCTATCATGTCTCAAGGTTCCATCCTATAAAACCAAAATCCTAAAACACCTTACCGGATTAAAAGCATATTTTTTTGTACATTAGTGATTGTAAAGAGGTAGAATTTGACCTGATCTTTTAACTTTCTACATATCTGTATATCTATTTTTAAAGCGAAAGAAAAGAAAAGTTTAATTTTGTCTAAAGTGTAAAATTATCTTAAAAATCTGAGTAATGTGAATATTGTAAATAAGATAATTTTAGTCACATTTAAGTTTTCAACATTAATTCAGATATTTATTGAAAACAACTTACAAGTATTTAATGAATTGTTTTATAATTTGGCGCTTGTTAATAGAAGAACCAACTATTGTTTAATAGTTTTAATTTGAATTTATATAACAGTTTTAGGTCTTTTAGTACAGTTCTTTTAGAATTTAGATCAATTAGGAAGACCCCATCTCAAGTGTTTATGAAAGAATTGCAATTACTATTCGTAAGTTATTCGGACATTTAGTACAATGTTTAAATAAACTGATAAATGTCGATTGCCAGGATGCCAATCTGTTCAAATCTATACTTAGTAAGCTTTAATTATAGATATAATAGAGAAAATAAGTGATAAAATCGTATCAATTTAACCATGTGTTTCTGGTTATCATAAAGTACTTGAAGATAAAGCTGAAAATCACAGGTGAATTTAGTTCTAATCTAAAAGGATCTAAACTATGTATATTTTAATGATACACAGGAATAAAGTTTCGCGACGCGGGGGTCACTTCTCCTCAAAGGCGGCGCACTTTGCATAACATTCTTCAGCCGTACGCTCACCGCAAGAGTTCAATATTTACAGTTTCGGGAAAACATGACCAAAATGATGGCGATTCATTTAAGGGTCGGTCTGCTAGAAGTATGCACTTCATTATAGATTTGAAAATCCATGTCTGACCATTTTGAATTGTTAGGCAATACCATATCTGACCCTTCATTTCCAAGTCATACTCCAGTGATTGGAGTCAAAAAACATAATCTACTGTTACATTCGTTGAGTAAACTAAGTGTCAATAGTGTGCTGTCCTCACAATCGTTGACATTTGTGATGTCTGATTGGCACGAATTCCTTATTCAAATTTGTCCCATTGATTGGGCGAGCTTCAAAACTGATCCTATTCATCTGAAAATATTCTCAGTTTTTAAGGTATGTTATATCAGAGTTGAATAAATTACTCTTACAAGGAAACTAATTCATTGAAATTTCTCTGGTCGGTATAATTGTCATGCCATTTAAAAGAACTTGATATTTGGAATGAATGTGTAATTTCTATCTGCGTGTGGCCATGTTGAGGCTCCGAAATAGCCATTTCAAAATTGCAATAAAAGTCCTGAATTGAAACAAGAAAATCAATCTTTAATATGATTGAAATCTTGAAATGATTAAAGAAAAGTTAAAATAGTCAAGTTAATATTAAGTGACAATCTATGCTATTATATAATCCAAAAGTGTTACAATTTTCAGAATTACAACAATGCATTGCTCCTCCCCCTCAAAAAATTTCTCAAAAATATGTTAATTTATGTTAATGAGCTCAACGGTATTTTGAACGCGCATTTAATTAATGATTTGAAGGCCCTGGTAATAAGAGAATTCAAAAAGAAATCAAACAAAGTTAACGTAGAATTTATTGAAATAAATGAATTTTCAGAAGAGTAGTAGAAGCCATTTCATACATTGAACCTCACATTATAAAACATTATTAAACATTGAATTTCTCCATTCAATTTACAAATTGTGTTGTATTTTTGAAGTGGTCATTTCGGGGCTTCAACAGCCCCGTGGCCATACGCAGATAAAAAATTATACACATTCATTCAAAGCTCTTTTAAATGGCATGACCATTATTCCGATTAGAGATATTTTGTAATTACTAATTTAATCTTGTTAAAATATTGAGTTATAAAACAAATGTTCCTATTCCTTAAGCATAGATTAGTAAAATATAAATATTGAGTTTAAACCTTAATAATAACATCTGAAATACACATAACCTGTACCTTAAACTAGATCTGACCTAGACTACACAACGGTTCATAATATCTAATTTGTTAAAATAATTTCTATGAAAGGCACCGATATATTTCGTACTTACAATAACAACACCGGTTGTTGACGAGGAGGCCGAGAAACATAATTGGTGTAAAATACTAAATGTGCTGCACATCATAATTAGTCCGCAGGCCTTACTCTTTATTACTGAAGGTATATGTTTTACTCCCGTTTTCCTATTTGATTAACTCTTAATTTATTATTAGTAAAAGTTTTAAACGATTTAATATTGGAAGGGATAGTACTGGCCATTTCTGTAATCATAGCACTGGTAGTCTTATTCACATCAGTTTCAGATAAGCCTCCGATATATCACTGGGTATTCGCATACTTTGGATTTATCGTTTCTGTCGGTTGGATCTACGCGTTGGCCAATGAAGTGGTTGATCTCTTGACTGCTATCGGCATCATTTTTAATCTGAGTGACCTCCTGCTAGGGCTGACAGTGTTGGCTTGGGGTAACAGTGTTGGAGGTATATCATACCCTTTCAATTTGATTTTCTTGATAAATAAATTTTCGTCCAAAGATTTCATATCAAACATAAGTATGGCTCGAAATGGTTTTCCTCGAATGGGAATTTCTGCCTGTTTTGGTGGACCGGTTCTCAGTGAGTCCCATTTATTTTACTCGATTTTTGACAAGTAAAGCGCCTTGCTCCATTCTAGATATGCTCCTCGGAATAGGAATTCCCTATACTGTTCTTCTCAGTACTAGTAGTATACCCGTTGATGTATGTATTAATGAATATTTGTATAACTGGTGGTCTTATATTTAAATACTTTTGTCCAGTTGAAATATTCAAAAATGGTCACTCTTTTGTATTCAACGATTTCATTGAGTTTGGGTTCGACTTTAGTTATTATGCTGCTCACAAAATTCAAGGCCACTAAATTGCATGGATATTATTTAATATGTATATTCTTCTCGTTTTTAACCTTGGCATGTTTCATCGAATGGCATATCATTTAAAAATAAAGCATTTCATTTTTATTATGTAAATATTCAGTTGTTTTTTAGATCATGAGATCAAATAAAATTATCATGCTCATTTATTTATTTATTTTATTTACTGTTTACCTACTTTTCATCAGTCAAGTTTTCACCGGTTTAAAAGAATTTCTAGTTTTCTTATTATTCATATGTTATTAAAATTTCTTCTTTGAAATCTAATTCATATCACTTGGTTACAAACAAAAGTTACTCTTGCACACATTTTCAATGAAAAAATGTGAGCTTTCTAATCTTATTAATGATCATGTTAATTGTCCTCATGCAAAATGTGTTATTTTATAAAAGATATGCAAAAATTCTAATTGAAAAATTGTTTAATAATATCTCTACAATAGCATGAAAATGTTTGGTTTTTAGTCAATAGATGGCGTACTATTCACATAGTTACCAAGTTTATTCGTATGACTTAATAATTTAGTTGAATAAAGAATGTGTTTGGATTTAAATTG
>JAQGAR010000903.1:0-11554 GCA_034697865.1 Oribatida sp.
TAACGCCTTAAATAGTTATTTTTAGGTATTTATAAAATTTGTATAAATGACCCTTGGGTAATGGTTGGTCCCCCGCCGCAACCTCAACTTAATAGTACTAACCGGTAAAATTAGTTATTTACCTAAAACTGAACGCTCTGAACATTAACATTATGACACCCATTGAGTCAGTCGGGGATAGACAAATGCCTTGCTTATACTAGATTTTGCCTACGTTGAAGTTGCTCTGGTTAATATTCACTGTATAAATCCTCTTTCACTATTTGTATGAAAATAATGGAAACAAATCTCAACTAATCTGAAACGAATGGTTTTGTTCTCAATTTTATTCACTTGATATACGAATGATAATCAAAGTTGAATTCTGATTTATTCCAGATTCTTGTTCTCATCTCTGGAGAAGAAACCTAAGAGATTAAGTTAGCTAGACTAAGTGCACAAATTGTCTACGTTAACAACTTTAATGTTTTGGGTCACATTGAAAGTTGTTTTACTTTTTACTTTGAGTTTATTTATTTGATTTGAATTATTCATCGATTAAATTAACATCCTTTCGAATGATCATTGAAACTAGAGCTTGCTTAGATAATATCTTTGGAATTCAAGAATTTGATAATGAGAGTCTGGATTCTTTGAACCAGGTGATTTAAATAGAAAACGGCTTACAATATGATAAAATTAGATTTGCTTCAGCTCATTTATATAATTACTATATACATTTATACATGTATTATCAGGGGTCAACAGACTGCGATCTCAGTGGGGATCTAGGGGGGGGGGTTCAAGCTCAGGGTGCATTTAGGAATAAGGATAAAGGAAAACCCTAAAAATAGTGAAAATTAGAAAACTCCCAAAAAATTTACAGCCTCGCTCCGCTCGGGGAAAGGGGGGTATTTTGAGTTATGTATGTTGCAGACCTCAGATCGCGAAACGGACAATTTCGCCGGCATCGAAAATAATCCGCCAAAGATTTCCGTAAATTTTCAAATTTTTTTTGCATAATTTAAGGGGTTCAAAACTCCTCGGATTTAAGCGACAATTTTTCGTATTTTTTTCGAAAATTTTGTGTGGGGGTCCAAAATATTTGGTGGCTCATTTTTTATGCAGTTGCCCGCAAAACTGTCCGTTTCACAATCCGAGGCCTGGAACATTGCTAACTAAAATACTCCTCTTTCCGCATCAGTGGTTTGATATGAACAAGATTGGAGAAGGAAGGTAACAGAATCTGACACTTGTCCATCAGTTTGAGTGTCAATTATCACCACTTAACATTTAAAATGCTGAACAAAAGAATATTTAGTTGTGAGGTATAATTGGATAAATTGATTTGGAATTAATAATATCAAATTAACACAAGGGATTTTCTCGTGAGATCATAATAATTGAACTCTTTGCACTTGGTCTATTATTGATTTTCCATTATCAACTATTTCCATTAGCCATTAATTTAAAATTCAAATTCTGTGCATGTATGAATCAATTTTCGAAGAGAATAATCCAATATGTAAATAAATTTATAAAAAAACTAGGGTTGTTCAAGGGGGGTATAAGTCGAAAACCCCTATATTTGAGAACTCAAGTATTTCTAGTTTTTTTTCTCGGTTTCACGCCTTTTGCTTTTGAAAATAGCCCTTCCCTAACACTGACAAATTGATAAATTTCCCGAATGACATCCCTGAGGTCGGTAACTTTGAGCACCTCTGCCCTAAAAGCTTTTGAAATCACTTTGTATTTGCCTCAAAGATTGAAAACAAAGTTTATTATTTTCGGCACAAAATTATTTAAACCTTATATTATGTTTATCTTTTGCATAACAAGTCTACGCTATTATAAGCCCGCTGATTTAAAAATCTATCGGTCTAAGGACTAAAACTTTAAATAAAACTCTCGTGAGCTGAATATTGAGCTCATTTTATTAATCAAAATATTGTGATAAATATTATTTTTGACATAAAAGAATCGGTAGTTATCATAAACCCAATTGAAAAACAATCGTCGCGTTTGTGAATTAAGAAAAAGGAAACTCACTGTTGGAGGGCTTTCAGGTTTAATAATTGATGAGTGGGTGCCGTACCTAAACACTCGTGAAGATTATGTGAGACCTGAGAACTAGTTTCTCATAAATCAGCATATATTGAATGTTGTTTTTGTTTTTCAAATTATTGGTAAATCTGTTCGAAGCAAATATTTTGTGTATAATTTTCGTTGGAATAGAATTTCTATTATAGAAACCAGATTATAATTAAGCGAATGAACGGAAAAATAATAAACAATTCGTAAAATTCGTAAATTTACATAAATTCTGGGAATGATTTTCGAGGCTATTTATGATTATTAAAATCCAGAATATTCTGTAATCCACTCACTTGTGGTTAATGTGGAATCAGTTTAGTGAAGAATATAAGAATATATTAATAATAATGTATGAAAAATAGGATATTTTTTGCCGTTTCATAGAAGAGAATAAATTGAAACTTATCTAAAATAGTTGTATTTGTGGTCCATAGAGGCAATGGTAAAGCACTCCATACACACGTATATACAACTATTTAATGGATGGAAAGTGTCATCAGAGCATATGTGATGATCGCAGAGCACAGCACACGCAATGAGAATTCAATACTCAGAGTAGAGCCGAAACCTTTGGATACGGTCTGAGCGTTACATCACTTCTGATTCTCATATATAAAGCGAAATCGTTTGTAAGCTTTCATTTGAGGAGCAGATATGAAGAGCTCATTCAGAGACAGGCTTCCCATTCAATCTTAAGAGAAAAGATCTATTATTATTATTTTTATGACAATTATATAGTTTTTTATGCGCTTCAAAACTAATGTCGAGTATTTATCCAATGCTTCTGTTGTTTCTGACATATAATTAGTATTTTTCTAAACTCTTCTCTTTTTTTCTATTCGTGCATTAAATTTCGTATTTTGTTATTAAACAGTTTAATATTTAAAGTAATAATAATTTGAATGTTTTTTTGAAATCATCGTCAAAGATTAATATTGTAATCGTATCGGTTTCTATGACATTCAATCTATTTTGAAATTGTTTCTTGCAATACATTTGCTTTTTGTTGGAGATAACGATTGTTTCAAATCATTACTAACTTTGAAATCTCATCGAAATGACAATAATTCAGTCGTATTGCTATTGTTTTTCTTTAAGAAGAGGATGTTTTATAATTGGAATTTTTACCTTGGTAAGTGATTATTCTACTCGAATTATGTTTTCAGGCGATTACATCTTATTCAAGTGTTTACAACTTCGATACTAAAAATCCCTTCAGTGAACATTATGAATACATTGAAGCTTGTTAGATGTAAAAACTTATAATATTTACCTTGATACTTCAGAAAGAGCAAGGAAAACGAAATCAAAAATAAAACCTAAGTTAAATTTCGAGAAAAATTTAAAGAAACGGGAAGGGTAGAAATAGAAATGGAGCGAGGTCAAGATATCCCCCAATTTTGGAACCGTTAACCTAAAATGTCCCTTCTCCATTTTATGGGAATTTTATAAAAGAAACATGCTAAATGTTTGGGGAAAAAGGATTAATGCTTAAAAAATCATTAAAAAGGCAAATTCAAAGAATTTTCGAACAATTTTACCCTTGGATACTAGGAGTGCCAAATTAAAGTTTTCCCCCTGCTAATTCAACTACTGCATAACTATTGCTATCACTTTCGAATTTATTCTTACCTATTTAATTTACCTATTCTGATTCCGTTTTTTCATATAAACTTTAGAACCTATGAATATGAAAACAAACATTAGTGAAATACAATAAATTATAAACTCAGCTTGCTTGGTCTTTTGAACATCAATGGTTTACAAGAACGTGTCAATACTTTTAAAACCTTGCTTATTCGATCAATTTTCAACATTTATTTATTAGTTGAAAATGTTTTGAGGATTTTCTAAAATTCTAAGAATTCTTTAAAACTGAAAAACAGTTTTGTTTATGATTAATGATTTTGATAGAGCCATTTATAGTGCAGTCACATTGCAAGGTGATAACTATTTGTAAACTCAGGATTATAACCGGTTGAGTGAAAAATTATAAGCAATTTATTCAAACATTTATTTTAAGTTTTAAATAATGAATTGTTTCGCTTTTGAGACAAAAATGTTTTTAATTAAAATATATTTAATTATAAATTCAAAGAAAGCCATTCATTAGTGTAAACTTCAAAGTCATTGACTCAGACATCTTGGAAGTGATGGCAAAACAATTGATTAACAGCTAAACACTTATGAAGTCTGAAATAGATACAAACTTTGCAGGTATCCTCAAAGTGTTGCCAAAAATAAGAACTTTTCACAAGAAATACAGTTCCAAAACTATAGTTAAGTTTGCAAACATTTGGCGTCAAAATAAATTCAAATCTAATTAAAGTTAAAGACATTTGAATAATAAACACGTTTTGTTTAAAACTGTATTCACGTTTAGTTAATTGACTCAATTTCTGGAAACATCAGTTAATAAAAGGAATACTCCTTTAATGAACTCATGTAAAAGTTTATAGTAAAAGAAGGAGAGGTTTATAACCCAAACAATAATTCATATTTCCTTTAATTTCCTATTTTGTTGTGAACTTGAAATATGTTTCTAAAAATAAGTCACAACTCATATAAAATCGTGAATAATATCCAAAAATGTTTTCGTTTTTCTATATTTATGTTATGAATCTATCAATTCATAAATTCAGAGGAAATTCTATAAACCTTTGACAAGAGTTAATATAAATAAATGAGAGAGCAATATTTTAAAATTTCATCAGATAGAGAATCGATCCTATAAATCAAAATTACGGGAGGAATAAAACAATGGATTTTTGGCTCAAAAATGACATTTCATTTGTTTTGAGACTTTTTATCCGACTTTACCTCAATTGAATGCATTTGAAAATCTCATCAATTTTTATAAATAAGTTAGGATTAAGTAAAGTTTTTATTAAACTTTCATCTCTTTGTACGTTTTGATTTCAATCAATGGAGCTAGCGGTGGAGACCTTGCTTGATTGCTTCACTGAACTCGAATTGCATCCCGAAAATTTCAGAATTATATTAAAGAATTTTGATTTGTTTTATGATTTGATTCTCTCGTTTTGTCGATTAGAAAACATAAAAATATAAATAAAATACAAATCGCTTCGTGAAAGTTTCAGAACAATTTGGGACTGTCTTTTCAAACACCTGTTTTGCGTTCTTTCAAAGACTTTTTTATTAAATTCTGGAAACTTTTATCTGGAAATTTGTTTATTTATTGTAAAACTTTCGTTACTGTTATTCTAGTTCTAGAAATAGCCAGCTCCTTTAATAGCTCCTTTAACAAAGGAATTTAGACTGGATAAAATGGGATTCTCTCCTGAAGAGTGTCTAAGTTTGAAAGTTTTAAAGTATACCTTGGTGATCCTTACTTTCAATTCAACTGAACATTTTGTTAATTTAATATTAAGAAATTCGGAAAATCTCCTCATTTAAAGAAAATATGTTTTCTTTCTGAAATCATTTCGTTGAAAAAATGCTCAAAACTAATAAATTAAATTAGATTTTCATTTTTTAAAATCGATTTCTATTATAAATTGATTTTCTATTGAAAAGATTCTTCAAATAAAAAGAAAATCTTGTTAAAACTTCCAATTCAGTGACTAATGCACCTTTTAAATTGAAAATTCGAAAAATCTTCTTGAATTGACCTGAATTTTATATAACAATTCTTTAAATCTCAACAATAGTTCAATTTCTTGAATTTGTTTTTGATAGATGAATTACTTTTTGACTTCTTCTAAGAATAAAGCCAATTCTTAGAAGATTTCACCGAGCTTCCTTTCTATATATGCGTCTATCGCTTTTATGAAAACTTATTCTGAAAAATTGCCGTTTATTTATGGAATTTGATATTTGAATGAATATTATTTTCAATTCTCACCGGGGACATTTTCTTAGTGCATAATAATAAAATATTCTTTTATGCAAATTTATGCATTACGTTAATTGCAACCACCAGCTTTAATTCATATAGTATTTCAATGATATGAAGCACAAAAAACTTTAAACCAGTTCTTGTAATTTAATATATTTTTGAATAAATGTTATAAAAGTTGTAGGAATCGATGAAATTTATTGACGGATTGCGAGAGTACTTATATTTAGATTAGGTTTAGTGCTTATTATATATAAATATCAGGGAATATTCATTGAGCAGGTTTATATCTGTCTGCTCTGGTAATATTTCTGAAAATAATTAGATTCATTTCTAACGATGAAAATTAGCCTTTTGTAACTCTATTATCCTCAGATCTTTTATGCCATCTCAAAGGCTATTTCATCAAGTTAGCTTCTGTTAGACGTATCGAAGGCCCAGAAGAGCTTTCTTGATTATCCAATTCAATCTAAACTTTGCTTTTTGTTCTTTTCTAATTATTCTCTTTGCTAGAGTTGCTAGAACTTGGTCCGCGATCTCAGAGGGAGGATCCAGGAAGTTTTTTTAGATCCCAACTCAGAAAGGATTATGTAGAGGGTAAAATGGCGGCCGGAAATTCCGATTGCATTTTTTATTTCAATTAATGATCTTTGCAAATTTCAACTGTCCATTTTGGGTCTTCAACGTGATCATCAGGAGCTAAATCTCGATTATTTGATCTTGATGAAGTATTAGCGTTATCTATTATTCCGTTGGAATTTATTTTCTTTTGTAAGAATTTATCTTCTCTTACATTCTATATGTTTTCCCATTTGTATAAGGGTTATTCGAATGCATTTCATGTTTGCCGATGTTCTGTTTGAGTTTGAATTTGTTAGATTCAAGAAAATGATTATTTTTAAATCAGTGATGCAGAAGGTAACCTCAGGGGCTTCAAAATATCAGAGGCGTATTTCATAATCAAAACCACTGAATTTAGGGATATAGAGAAAAAACCTAAAAACTAAAAAATTTGTCCCTTTTCTTCTTTCGACGGCCATTTTTTATATAGAAATTTTGCAGATTTTACAAGAGGAGTCCAGTTCAGTTGAAAATTCAGGGGCTATTTGGTCCTTCTGTATTTTCGTACCTAAATTATAATTTCAAAAAAGTAAAATATGTGGGAAGTGAAGAACAGTATTGAATTTTAGCAATAAAAAAATTCTTTAATATTAGACTTTTAAACAATTTATTGCTGAAATGTTATCTCTTCGACTCTCAAACTTCTACGTGATTTTCGCTGTACGACTGTCTAATGCTCTCTTAAATTATGTAATTCCAACAATTTAGTTTAAATAATAAAATATTTTTCTATATTTTCAAATATGATTGCTTCCAATATTTTGAATTTTGAATTCAAATAAGTAGGATCTAAAAATAAATTTTATTTTTTATCAAACTAATTACTTTCCTGAATATTTTATTTTGACAAAATAATATCTTGTTCAAATATCATCTAATTCAGAAGAGAGATTTAAGAGACAATTTTGTTGCACAAGAGTTAGGAATTGTTTGAATATTGCCTTTTTATGCAATGAATTTGGATTATATAAGTGTTTACTTAGTTTATGAAAATTATGTAACATTAGCTAATTGTATTTTAATCATTCGTATTTAATATTTAATATAAATAATCAGCTCTATAGTAACTGAGTTTTAATTAATTAAATTTATTAATAGAATTCATTTTTTTCAATATTATTTTAGATCGAGTTAATTCCAAAAGTTCAAGCTCCAAGATAGCTTCATATTTTTCATATTCCTGGGATAATTCTTTCGTTCACTTTATTCGTAAAAATAAGACTTTTAGTATTTTAATGGCAATTAAATTAAATATTTCTGAAAATAAAGTAGTAACTTTTCCTTTCACAAATTTTTTTATTTAATTTTAAAATTATGAAGGCTATTATTTTTATATAAAGTTAATATATTCAATTCAATTCTGTTTTACAGGTTTTCCACATGGGTGTTGTCGCCGGCGGCTCTTTCTATGTTCACGACTCCATATCAGTCGGTAAGTGATTGTCACAACTTTTAGCAAATATTTGGTTTATTTTAGGGGCGAACAAGTGGGGGAGGGGTATTTTTACTTGGGTCTTGTCGCGAAAAAAGACAGCCCGGCCGGTATCCACATCTAGAATAACCCTTTTAAAGATTTCAGCCTATTTTTGACCCCTTTAAAAAAATTGAAGAACCTAGGAAATTTTATCTAAATTGGATGAGTTTTGATCTTCTCAAATTTTTTTAATTTGACGGAAAACCTTGTGTGTTCATTTTCGATGCTGATGCGACAAAATTGTTATTTTTGCGATCTGCGACCTGTAACTTTGCTAACTCAAAATACAGGCCAAATTTTATCAAAAAATAGGCACATTTTTATATAACATTCCTTTTTATTATTTAGTTTTTTGAAACAACTTTCGTTTAACGAAAATCTTTTCAATAGTGAAGTTCACTATTAGTGAACTCAATTACTTATCATTTAATTATTTATGAGATTTTGTTTGAAAAGTGAAACAAAAATTCTTATTTTAGTCTTTATTCACCAATTTATTCAATCCGTGTTCGCACCTGAAATGGTTTCCATCATTTGTTTAATCATTTATAGCTAAGAGAAAGAAAGAAAAAGAGCAGTTGTGCTCATAATCTAGCAATTGTGCTGAAGGTGTTATGTATTATTGATGAGAATTCTTCGACAGATTCTTGGAATTGTTGGTTACGAATTTGATTATACTTTTTGCCTGACTATTACGATATCAAACAATTTAAAAATAAATTTCTATCAAACAAGTAGTTTATCCGCCGATATATTTATCGGTTGTATATTACGTAACATCATGTTTACCTATAACTATTTTTTTCAATTCTCAGTTCAATTAGCTATTAAAAGCTTCATTTGAATATATCGTAGGTGTAATTTCTCAACATTATATCGATTTTTATAGATTTCATTTCAATATTCTCTATAAATTGGTGGATTTATCCATATGGACATAAATTTCACGGAAATTCTCCTTGATTATTAAAGCCGATGAAATAAATTTAATGCATAAACTATGGCATTGTTGAGGGTTAAATTATTTAACTAACTTTAGATAACTTGACTTAAATTACTAGAATAATTGAAAAATCTCAAGGTTGATAAGAAATAAGACTATTTTAATAGAATAGAAATAGAAACGAGAAGGTACTGTACTACACACTGATGTACCGAGAGGATATAGCCCATATATCTCTTAAATTTCAAGCTTGATCGCACCTGTGAAAATCGGTAAGGATGTTTGAGCTGTTTTCCCTCTGGCCACCTGTGATCAAACAAATTTCAAGACCTCCCCCTATTGCGGAAAAAACTTGCAAATTTTTAAGGGTTACCCACGAAAATCTAGGGAAGCATAGCGGCTAATAATTTGGGGGGTATAGGGCTTCCTCCTATTTTAGGGATGAATTTTATTGGGAAAAACCTCAATGTAGGGCTATACCAGTGGTGCCCAAGGGGGTATAGGGTATAGCAAGGCAAATTATATTTGGCACTTTTCAGGAACCTCGAATGAAACATTTTGGGATCAATAGAGTAAGTTGTCTTTTCCAAATTTTTCAATAGGCATCAGTTCATAATCCTATGGATTTAGGAGCTAGAGGACGTCAAAGTCTCTATCTGTGTCTCTAGAATGTGCCGTAAAAATTTCATGCGAGATTGCCTCTAAGTTGCCCGTCTATATTTTAAACATATTAGTGATGACATTTTTTTTTAAATGAGAGCTCGGAAAAAAATTATTCGATTCGATTGAATAACGTGAAAGATATTCTAGAAAAACTGAATCTAATTGAATTCTCTGATGGTAATGTTATATTACTTTTTTCATTTACTTGTGCGAAAACTGGTTAATAAATTTAGCAAATATTTGTGTTGCATAATATATGTCTCAAATAATTTGCAATTAATTTGTTTGGCAAAAACACCATAATTACTTATTTGAACAAACTTTTATACTTACTGTAGTTGTTGTGAGCAATGCATTCATTTTAATCAGAATTAATTAATTGTGTTTTTATTGCCGTCAAAATCAATTTATAACTTTCTTATGATTTCTTTCTATATTTAGCACTTCTCGTACTTTCATCAGTGATGGTAGTGCTGTCCATATTCTGTGTGATCGCATCTGTCTTCCTAATAGTGGGTCTTTGTGTGGTAAGTACTTAAACGGTTTGGACCGCCAATTAAGTGATTAAGAAAATAAAAACGAATCACAATTAAAATTTGATTCCGGGCACTACAGCTCTGAGTGACTCTTAATTGTTTTGATAGGAAAGCAAAAAACTACTGATCCCATGGATAGCAATCGTCTCAATCACCACTTCTATGAATATCGTCTTCAGTAATGTTGTCTTCTTTTTCAAAGTATGTCTCATTAAGTCTTTTCTTAAGTAAACTTACTTTCGGTTCTCAGACAAAGAATGGTATTAATAATTTTGTGAAGAGCCCTACACTTTGTGCAAAATGATGTGCACAATAAGAAAGAGGGCTTCAATGCCAACTCTAAGCTACAATTTCAGGGTTCACCAAAGGGGGGGGGGGTAGACTCTCGGCCTCCCTAGAACCGAAAAATCTTGAAATACTCCCTTAGAAATCGAAGCGCTCAGAAATGGCCTCCGCGTGAAGCACTATTTTTCGGCCATTTTTGGTAATTTAGGCTAAAAATTGGTCATTTATGGTTAATATCTGCCATTTTGTCCGTCATAATATTGATCGGCTACCCCACCCCCTCAGAAAATCTACTACAAATTTCGCAGAACTTGCCCCTAGACCCCTCTAAAGTCGAGTTGGCTGTCGAGTCTAGTCGATGTTAACTCCTGCCAAAATTGAAAGTCATTTAAAGAAAGTATTCAATTAAGAGCTTTAAACTACTTAAACTAAAAGAACAGAAATGGATTACCGAGAAACTACAAGAATGTCATTTATAACGACCAATGGTCAGCCCTGTAGTCGAGTATAGATAAACTATTTATTTTGGTTAGTTTTTTTAAAAAACTAGGATTACTTAAAAACTTGCATTAGCTCTTCATCCTTGGCTCTGATTCGCTTGAATCCGATTCAAGTCTACAGAATTGAACTATAGAACTGTTTGAGCTCAAATAATTTTCACAAATTGACATTTTGTGCAATTCAAATTATTTACAGATTGTTCGTTTTGAAAGTTGACACTTTAATGTGTGTGTTATCTTTTGAAATACACAATTAAAATTATTTTTTGTCTATCAAATAATTAATTTATTAAAGTTAGACCAGATTTTCTACTACCCCTGCATTAGGGAAGAGTTTATACATTTACACAAATAATTATTGCATTAAAATCTTTTAAATTGGAATTTAAACAAATCGATTATATGTTCAAATAAAAGCGGTCGCATTCAGTTGCCCCAATTACACTTGCCAAAGTTATCGTTTGCCCCAAATTATTATTTGTCCCAACTATTCATTTCCCCCAACGTTTCACTTGCCCAAGTGGTTCATTTGCCCCAATGGTTCATTTGCCCAACTTTTAATTTATTCCAAATGATTATGCCTCTATAATTTTTTCATTT
>JAQGAR010000904.1:0-11551 GCA_034697865.1 Oribatida sp.
CTCGTTTAGCGAATTCTTCGTCTGATTCGTCTCCAGCGGTTTGTAGGGCACCGACAGCTTTGGGAGGGGGCTCCAGGTCTATGAAATTAAAAAGGAAAGCAGACGGTTATATAATTGGTAAAGATCTCTTCTTATAACTCAAAAACAATTTTTAAATTGAATTTAATTAAATCAATTAAATTTATTTGAGAATCTAATTTAAAACAATTGATGTAAACGTAAAAATAAACATCAAATTAGAAGAATATTTCATTCAATTTATTAGTCTATTTGTTTTGTTTCAATTCATAAAACAAAAGAGAATTGAAAAGTAATTTTCAATTTCAAAATCAATTTCTTTTGTCAACACATCCATTGAAGTAATGAACAGATAGACTATAAACCGAATTAAACGCTTTATTCGAAACAATAAGTTATTGTCAATAACCGGAGGCTTTATTTGGTTAATAGTTTTCTGCAAAGACTTACTTCAGACCATAATTTGATTTTGTTTCTATACAAACATTTATTCTGATATTTTTTCTTTTTATTTGAATTAATACACTAATGAACAAGATCAATCCACTCGGGTCAAATTGCAATATAAAAAGAGCTATTAAATCGGTACAAAGATTTTCTCTGAATATCATTGATAATTTACAAGATAGAAATACAAACTAATATGATGAACGTGAATTTTGTTCAAGTTTTCCAAGCTTTTCTGAGTGATGGCGAAGAATTTGATCAATATGAAGACATTGTATCTGACATAATGAACAAGATTACAATAATTATTATCGACAAGATTTTCAAATCATAACCAGTAGAGGCAAACTGCTTTCTCCAGCTTATAATGATGAGCAAGGGAGAATTTTCTGAGGTCAAGAATCTCAAAAAAAACCCATCCTGATGCTCGAAAAAATTAAGGCCTAAACCAATGAGAAATTGGTGTCCCCTCGATTTGGCCGCCGTTTTGTCTTTAACTATCAATAATAAATCGCATTTAAGGTTAATTTAATGTGATTTAGACTGGATTAAGCTATATTTAACCAAAATTATAGCCATAAAAGATAAATTTATGACAAAATTGCGTATTCCCTGTACTTCCGGCCGCCATCTTATCCCCTATCAGATCCCCTCTGAGGTCGAGTCTGAAAAATTCCCCCGGATAACCGGATATTCCCCTGGGTAACCCTGCTATAAAAGGGCCTAATTTTCCTTGATTTTGTTCAATTTTAAAACAAAATGGAGATAATTCTGGTTAAAATTGGAAAAATAAATAACTATTTTGTTAACTATTTGGGTCATTTTAATCAACTATTGTAGTGACTATTTTACCTCGATAAATAACTATTTCTTAAATCTCTGTTCATACGGACATAAAACAATTCTTTGAAGTTATCAGACGGATATCGACAAAGTGATACTTACAACTCAATCAGCCCAAAATCCCCCTATTGGCGAAAAAATTTTAAAATCCCCCCCTGTGGCGTTCAAGGGACCCCCAGCTTTTTTCGGTAAATCTGCCCAGAATGGCCGCCAAAACTGGATTTAAACTGAATTTAGGACAATTTAAGCTAAATTAAGCTAATTTAACTGGATTTAGGGGTAAAATGGCCAAAATGGCAGCCATTTTATCCCCTACCTGATCCTCCTGGGATTTGTTATCAAAATTTTGGGGAAAATCACCCCTGATCCCTCTGAAGTCGCCGAGTTTGGGGATCCCTGATACAACTGTTCATTAGAATCTGATACATTTGCTTGAACCTATCAACTTTTGACTCAAATTTGATATTTTTTTTGTATATTTTTTTATTCAATATTTGAAGAAAATAATTATTATTTAAAGTTCTTGATGAATTAGAATTAAACAGAAAACAGATTTTGTACATGAAACTTTTTAAATGGGAAAATTGAACCAAAAATTTTAATGTTAGTAATGCCAAAAGGGTAGTTCCCAAAGTCTTTCTTGAAAAAAAACATAATACCCTGATTGATATGTTTTTATTGGTTTACTTATTGAGTTTGAGTAACAAAACTGAAACTCGATTTATGCCTTATTTTTGTGTCATTTATTAAAAGACTTCATTGGAAGACAAGTAACGCATTTCTGAGTCGTCTGAAAGTCTATTTTGTTGAGTATTTGTTCGCTTTTTAATCAAGTAAACACTAAGAATTGTAACTAATATTGTCGTCGATATAATAGCCATTGAAATGGTCAGAACTCTTTTTGTATGACTTTCAGAAGCAGTAGAAGTGACGACAAGACTTGTTTTCGTACTGAATTGTCTCCTCCTTCTCATTGGCGTAATTGTCGTATTTTCTGCAATCAAAGAATATTTCATCGAATTCAGTGGCGGATAAGATAATGATTGTCTCGTTGTCGATACCATACTATCCCTTTCAAGAGAAACAGTGGTATTATTAGTGCCGCTCTTTTGTAATAAACTCTCATCTTTAGTGTTCACAACTTTCTTTCTTTTGATTTCAGGAATTGTTTGATTGATTTTGGATGACCAGGTTGTCGTTTTTAATCCTAAGCTCACATTAAATGAAGAATTGGTTGAATTTGTTAATAATGACGCAGACGTTGTAAACGGTTTGGATTTTGTCGTAGGTTTTATCGAACTCTTAACAGTAAAATTTGTCATTGTACTCGAAGTCATTACCTTGGTCACCGCTTGTTCTTTATTTGTAATTATAGTAGGTTTTGAGCCAATAATAGACGGAATCGGTGTCTTCGCTTCAATGGAAGACTTTGTAACTGATGTCGAAGAGAGTTGAGTCGTTTGTTTGTGAGTCGAGGAAGTGATTGATGTCCGTGAAACTGATACCAACGTTGATGTCGTTGACGTCGGAAAATCCGATTTTGAGTTTAAAAAACTTGTTGTCAATGGAATTGATGTCGTATTCAGAATATTTGCAGTCGATATGAGAGGAGGAGAAGTCGACTTCTGAGGGATTGGTGTCGATATGATTGTTGCAATCGAAAAAACTGAACTTATATTTGATGTGGAATTTGGCGTTAAATTGTCGTTAAGTTGTGGTAATTTTGTTGAATAATTCTTTTGATTCACAGAGAAATCTTTTGAAAGAGTTGTGAAATTCATTGCTGGAGTTGTTTTAGTCGATGAGTTCTGGAGTGTATTGAAGTGAATAGTGATAGTAGTGGTCAGTGTTGACACTTCTTGTATTATATTTGTAGCATTGGTAGAGGTATAGCTCTTATCTATCGTTTCAATTATTGGTGTTTTGCTATTGTCAGCAGAAAGAGATGTGCTTTCATTCGACATCTCATTGATATTAATCACAGAACTCACAAAACTTGTAGTTATTTCTGGCATTTTTGAGTTAAACTTGGAGTTTGTTGTCGTTTCACTTTTTGCTGTAACGGCGCTATTCAATGGACTAATAGTCGATATCTCTTCACTTGTTATGAAATGAGATTCAGTGCCTGAAGTATTGGACGAATGAACGGAAGAAAAATAATTTGTTAGCAATTTTTTGATAGACTATTCTCTGCAATATTGAAAGCAAATCAAAAACGAGAGAAATGATAGAAATAACAGAAAAGCGGCGAAAATTGAATTTTAATAATGTCTTCTAAACTAACTTTTGCACAGATATCGATCCGTTTTCGAAAGGTCTTCCAAAGAACCAAATAATCTCCATTGGGAACCATTACAGTAGATTCTAAAACTTGAAAACGGTCCTAATAATGAGAAACCAGGTTGGCATGACACATTTAATACGGCTCCTCTCCACTGTTCTGCTACTCTATAAGAGGCATTCCATTGTCTTCTTTGACATCCACGCGCTGTAATTACCACACATTTAATCAAAATAATAATTATAATAAACTAAACTCATGTCACATATACTTCTGTCAGGAGTGCTCTAGGGCACGGGTTATCAAAGGGCGGGGGGGGGGTAGACCCTTTAAATCGAAAAATCTTTATTTACCACCCCCTAAAAATCCAAGTGCTCAACCCAAACCCAAATCCAAACCCAATTTTTTCCGCCATTTTCGGTAATTTAGCCGAAATAACCAGTTATAACTAAATTAATGTCAACTTAAGCTAGATTTAGGCGTTTAAACCGGTTTAAATCCGCATATTGGCTCAAAATCGGCAATTTTCCGTTACTGGCGGCCATTTTGGAGGCCATGACACTACCGAGCTTGATGACCCCTGGCTCAGGAGACTATGTTTTTACCAAAATTCATGGGGGTCGGTCTAAATTCCCTTGAGCACCCCCTGACTTCTGTTAGACCATAGGTTTAAATAATTTTCTCTTTGGAATTAATCTAAACTTCTACTAACAAATTCTTGTGTTGTAATTAATATTTAAATTAGCAAGGTATGTATTTTTCGACTAAACGCTATCCTTTTTAAAAATTGAATTTCATATCGAATTGAAGTAAAGTTTTTCATCGAACTCATCTATTAATTGAATGCGATAATTATTTTTTAATAAATAAAATTCAACTAATCATTTGTCTTTTAATAGAATTAATAATCCATGCAAATAAATTGTTGATCAGTAACGCAACTGAGAGTGGGATAGCAAAAATATTTCCTTTCAGGGATTATTTAGTGCTCAACGAGATTATAAAATTTCAGCCTTAGACCAAGGATCCCCAAGCTCGGCGACTTCAGGGGGATTTTTTTGAAATTTTTGGGGATCTAAAAATCCTAGAGGATGCCGCCATTTTAACCATTTTACCGCTAAATCCGGTTTAAATCCAGTTAAATTAACTTAATTTAGCTTAAATTGTCCCAAATCCAGTTGGGCGGACATTTTTGCCAGATTTACCGAAAAAATGGCCGCCGCGCTTAGCGCGGCGTCCAGCTAGGGGGTTTAAGAGAGCGACAGGGGGAGATTTTTCAATATTTTCGCCAGCAAGGGGGTTTGGGCGGTTCCCCCTTGGTGATCCCTGCCTTAGACCAATCAAACACTATCAAGAATTCTGAGGCACTGGAAAACTGCAATTTTTTAAAGTGTAAAATTAGATCCATGGATAGAAACTAGGTCTGCCGAAGTTTTTAAAATTGCACAGTATCCCCTATACTTTGAAAAAAGAATCGTACCCTTGAATCAGGGACTTTCCCATCACTGATTGTTGATCATCTCTGGTATTACTTATTTAAAGTTAATGCAATATAAGAGGATTTGTATTCGACAAAAGTTTTATATTCAATATTTTAATCCAAGTATTCGATGAAAAAACTTTACTTCAATTCGATATGAAATTCAATTTTTAAAAGAAAATCGTTTATTCGAAACGTATTGAAACATTGATTTGTTTCGTGAAAATAAGCAGTGGTTCCCTTATATTTCTTGATTCATACTTTCAAAAATTCATATTCAATAGGATTTGAGATTCAAAACACATAACGGCAGAGATTTGAGACTATTTTACGATTCAAAAATCAGTTATTATTATTATATTTAGAAAACAGCAAAAATGAATAAAAACAAAATTGAAATTCTCTTCGATATCGAGTCAGCAATAATCCAATTTATAAGTGAAAACAGATGAAAATCTCTGAAAAACAATATGAGTTTGACGTCTGTCCCCCAAAAATATTTAACAAAATCTTATTAAAACACTATTTACACACCAATTATAAAAGAAACTAATTTTTAGCAAATATTTTGGCAAATTTTATTCAAATATATGATACAGCTTTCATAATATATTAAATTTAATTTATTTTCTTAGTTAATTGGGAATCGCTACGAGGGACAGACCAGAAATCTAAGTTGGATGACTTCATCGGTTCAAATTTAATTAAATCAAAGAACATATCATATGTTTGTTTTATTGGAGTCTAAAAACATTTTATTTTATTTGATAGAAAGGAATGGAATTTTGTTTGGACCGCAATTTATGCCTTTAATTAGATTTCCACAAAATTGTGATTTATCTCTGAAAAAGGCTTTGAATTCCATTTAATTAATATTAAATCATTGATTAAAAACTGCTTGGAATTCAGTCTACCAATAAATTGTATGAAAACTCATTTTATGCAAATAAACTCAATAAACTAATGTTTGCTTTAATGGAAACTGGATTTTAAATTTTAATTAGATTTGGATTTACAACAAAATTATTTACTCAAAACTGACTTTTGATTTCTTAGTTGAATTAAATGACAATTTTCTTATCATTCAATAGAATCAACAAAAATCTTGAGGTTTATTAGAAAATCAAATAAACATCTAATTAACGCCACTTAAATTGGAAAAGTTTTGGATTCCTATCTTGTAAAAACAATTTATTTCAAATAAGCAAATGATGCCAGGGCTAGCCAAGCTCCGAGGCCCTAGAGGGTCAAGGGGGTTGTATTGCGAAACTTTCAGGTGATTTTCTAGGGAGGGGGGTCTAGCAGGTTAGTGTCATTGCCGCCAAAATTGCCGATTTTAAGCCTAAACTCGGCTTTAAACCAGTTTAAAGAGCTTAAATCTAGTTTAAATTGACGTTAATTTAGTATAAAATCGGGTTTTCGGCGAAATTACCGAAAATAACAGACAAAATGACCGAAAAATGGCGGCAAATGGCGGAAAAAATAGCCATTGCTCCTCAGCACTTCGATTTCTAGGGGGGGGGGGTATTTAAGGATTTTTCGGTTCTAAGGGGGTAAAGGTTATACCTGGCTACCACTGAAATAATGCCATTATTTGAAATAAGGGAACAAAGAGCTATAGCAACTAATTCGCAAATATCTATATATTCTATCTGTGTGACAGTTATTACCGTAAAGAATAACTTGATAAAATTATACTTACTTGCGCAAACAGGGATTGGATTATTCCATCTACCTTGAATACAAGTAGCGATTCGATTTCCTAGAAGGTCATAGCCATTATTGCAAGAAAACTTTGCGATTCTGCCTCTATTCCTCATTCTGACCCATCCATTGACCAGTGAATCCCTGATGAAGGGACAGCGCCCACGTCTTTCTAAACCAAAATAATGCTTTTATCCCAAAATAATGCACAAAAGTTTTGGTTTAAGTAATAATTCACTGGAATTATGTGACGGCAGACAGAAAATGGCAAATAATCGTAATGACGATAATAAGTGATTATAAGCTTAAGTCAAAAAAGCGTTAGTTATCACTCAAAAAGTATGAATTTGTTGGGGAGGACACACACCTTTCAATTCAATAGGACTCCTGAGGAATCATCAAAATTTGCATACTTTTTGAATGAGGCCTCGGGGGTTATATCCATAGTTAGAGTTACTTACGCCTCGGCGATACATTTGTCGTTTCATCAGAATTGTCATCAGATTCTTGAAGAGCGAAGACAAATGTTGACGTGAATAACGACATTAGGAAAAGAAATAATGCGAATAATAGTATGAGTTTCATGTGTCTCATTTGGAGCAGTGTTTTATCACAATTTAAGTTGTCATCACTAAAAAGTAATCCGTGTATTCACTCCTATACTCTGTTATTCACATTCGCTGTAAAAACAAATCAAAAGTGAAAATCTAATGAAAGCAAAAGTTTTATTCGACTTAAACACAAGTCATTCAATGAATTTTGAAATGCGATTCCGAGTCTATACTCGAAAACAATCGAATTCACGACTAAACTGAAGGGAAACGGATGTCCTGCTCTCGCATATCGATTATTAACAATTTTGCCTAAACTTAATGGTGTGTTAGCTTTGAATCTGAAATAAATTTATGGCTAATAGTATAGGTTGTGGGGTTAACATTGTTTGCATGTTTTGTTAGTTTTGTTAGTATTTCCACAAAACTCACTCCAAGTCATGATTAGTAGTGTTTGTGTTTCGATAACCATTTCTTCAGAACTAATAAGACTAAGACGTGAGTAAGAGCTCACTTACTCTATTTGGTTGGGCTATAATTTATCAGCTCAATAATAGCAATGTGGCAATAATAGCATTCACTGTTCAGGGCTAATCATAAACTGCTTGATTGAAGTTTATAACCAGCATTGACTGGTTGTCATCTATGAGTTGTTCGTCGAGTTTGGCGAATACAAATTGGCAGAGAATCGGACTGAGTCTCACTCGTGAGCTTCAAATTCGTCTGATTTGAACGATTTAATGTTGAGTTTATATTGGGAGTCGAATAATGGGCCAATGCCTCAAAGGGTCACCTAATATGACAATAATAGAGCTCAACTGTCGTTCTCTATTACCAATAGATATATATTTTATAGAAGCCGTGTATTAACCGTATGTCTGGTGTATATATTCTGATGATCATAAAACTTATACAGAGTAGTGAACAGAACCTGAATTACATGAGAGAACCATAATATAAATTGCAGTTCACTTTTATAAGTTTATATCACATCAAAAAATAGTGACTTAAAGCCAATATTATACTAACATTAGTCTGAATTTCTTTCTTTACTCCTTTGAGAATGATTGTAAATTTCTGCCAAAAATAATAATAATAATAAATAAAAAATTCAATTCAATTCTCAATTTCAAAGTTGGGGAATGTTTTTTGAGCTCTATTTGTCTTTTGCTTTTTTGCTTTAAGGCATTGAGACTCCGATTCCTTCACTCACTATATTCGGAGGTTTGCCTAAAATGAAAAAACATTCGCCAAACGATCAAACATTGCATTTAAGTCGGAATCATTTCTTAGAAGAAAGTACTGTCGAAGGCCTGTGGGCTCACTATTATGTATTGTTTGTAGTCATAAATTCTTTTCCTAAAAAATTTAAATTATCTGAAAATTCAATGATTTTGTCATTAAGTGTAACAGAGATTGAAAATGTTTGCTCTTTTAAAGAGTCTTTTCTAACCATTTGATTGAATAATTCAATGCTAACTTTGTTTTAAGCGCCGCCACCAAAATCGATACTGGCTTTAGTTCCAAAACTTCGCTAACCATTCATTGTTTTGTAATATACTCAGGAATTCCCAAGCATTCTAAAGCTTGGTGATTCCTGAATATACCCGACCACTCAATTATGCTTTAAAGGTCTGTGCGCATAAATACCTGATCTCTCTCTCTCTCTCTCTCTCTCTCTCTCTCTCTCTCTCTCTCTCTCTCTCTGGGATCTAAAAGAATTTGCCATTTAATAAAAGAATAGCCGATACTCTAAAAACTTAGGGATGGGTTGAATCTAGCATAAAAACTCTCTTTTAATGTTAGTGAAAGATGTCTTGAATTTAAAAAAAATATCTTTTAAAAGATAAGCTAGATCTAATAATATTGCTTTTTCCGAGCTTTACTTAATCTGGAGTTAAAAATTGTGATCCAAAATATTAAGGTTATGCCAACTGTAGGTTCGCTCTGAATATAATGGTGAATGAAAAATGATATAAAAATAAATCGAAAGCATCGAAAGCAGTGATAATAAATTTTCTGCCAAAAAGTTAATACAACTGAGAAGTTATATACAACAGAACACAGAAAGATATGAGGAGTCATTTAAAGCAGTGATAGTCGAGCGTCGCTTCAATTCCATAGAAATTCTCAATTTTTCTGCTATTATACGCTCTGTTCTATAGTTTACAGTCATTCCATTCAACTTTGAATCAAAATAAATTTTAACCAAAAAAGCAATGCATTAGTGTTTCAGATCACGAAAATATTATGGAATAAAAATCATAAAAATTATGATCTAATATACCTGCCTTATACACCATACACATATTATATTCTATGCCTCTATTGCTTTCAATGATAAAACATATAAAATCAGACATCAAACTGTTCTGACTGTTATGTGTCTTCTTTAGCTGAGCTCACGCACAGCATAATATAAAGGATAGAATCAAATGTAGAGAGAGAGAGAGAGAGAGAGAGAGAGAGAGAGAGAGAGAGAGAGAGAGAGAGAGAGAGAGAGAGAGAGAAAGAGAGAGATTCTTAGCGTATACTGGAATAGAGTACTGCACTTAAATATTTAAGTTTTAAGGAGAATAAGGAAAGAGTGAAATGAAACGAAGAATTGAGATAAAGGAAATCGAAAACTAAGAGTTGCTACTAATATAATCGTGGTAATTTAAATGGAAGGAAAGGAGAATCTCATATTTTCTATATTAATATTTAACTTTTTGTGCATAAGAAATAAATGTTTTCTGAAAACAATATATAAGAGAGGAAAATGTGATTAAATCTAATTTCTATTTCATTATATGATATGGTTTTTGATAAAATAAGATATGCTTTATATTGAATTCTGTGCTCCAAATGCTGGCATTGCTGTGAACTCCTCCCGAGAGTTGGGAGGACGCAGACTCGAGGCTGTTGTTTGGCTACGGCTACCACATTCCACATTTGTTGGCTTCCATCAACTTTTCTGTTCTCTGTTTGCTGTGATGTGTGTTTGCTATCATTGAGAAGCACACCAGAGTGAAAAAGAGAATGTCTTTTGATGCTATCATTTCATACACAGAGTATAGCTTTAAATATGTTTGACTCGCATTGCATTACACTTTTGTTAGGCTTTGACTCTTGACTACAAAAACTTGCAAAAGACAATTGTATAAGAATTGAGTGGAAGAATTGATCTCGGTTAGAAAAGACTTGTAATCTTGGTTTATGTAAAGCCATTTGTTTGAACTGTTTTTATGTGAAGCGTTAATAAATATTGGCTAATAAACGACTGACCGAATCCAATCCAATCCAATCAACTTAAATATGTTTACAGTTATTGACAAACAGTGGCAAAAGTGGCAAAACTACTCCCATTTATGATTTGATTCTGAATTGACTGAAAGAAGTCATTTTTATTAACATAACTCCAATATTGTGTTCAAATGAATATTCGCCTTTTGTATGTCTTCTCTCTCTTAATTGTTTCTTCGGCAAAGAGTACCGCAATATTCGACGTTCTATTCATCGCTTCATTCATTGATGTATTCATTCAGAGCTTTTTTAATAGATATAATGTCATTAACGCACAAAAGCTTATTGTCTTCGCTTAAAAATTGCCCTGTTTCAAACTCTTTTGCTGAAGTTTAATTGGATAGGTTAAAAGAGGATTGCATACTGTATATCCGTTTCGCCTGTTTTTGACAATCATCAGACTCTGGACTTATCATAAGTTCAATAATTAAATCACAAGTATTATGTCTGGCCGTCAACTTTCATGGCTCTTAACGTGTTTGTCGACGGCTTTCATTCTTTCAATATTTGTCCACATCTGCGGCGCCGATACAGAGGGCGAGAAGTTATTCATCGCTGGCTTTTTCCCGACCAGTCAAGACACAGAACCGGGAAAAATCGGCAGAGGTGTCCTACCAGCTGTCCGCTTAGCACTGTCGCACATCAACAATAGTCCTACAATGTTTCGTGGCTATAAACTGGACATTATTCACAAAAACACTAAGGTATTAGAAATACTTTGTTTACTAATGCTTTTATATAACTGCTATTCTGTGCTCTCAATGAACTCAATTTCGACCCAAATTCACAAATACCTCACAAATGATCGATAATTGAGAGCGAAATAAAAATATTGAACACAACTTTGATTTAATTGACTCATAAATAGAGCATTGAAAAATAGGTGCTAACACACACCTTTATAGTCACTATAAAAGTTAATAAAAATCAGAAAATAGTTGG
>JAQGAR010000905.1:0-11549 GCA_034697865.1 Oribatida sp.
TTTTCCGAATGTACCTGAGACTATTAATTCGACTACAATCTAATGGGGAACACTCATAGATATCCTTGAGCTTTAATCCCTCCCGAAATGAACGCCAGACTATTGGTGTCATCCAAGAGAAATAAATGAATTCAAAGCAAGAGGCGCTGTCGATCGGCATATCCTTTTCTTTTTTGCTGTCATTTAAATTGTATGAAATAAATAACAAAATAATTTATAATTAAAAACGAACCCATTTTTGGACCGATAGGGCAATAAATGCATTAATTCGTGTCTATATTTCTTTTGACTTTTATTGGAAGTTATGGTTGACTTATAAATACTAAAATCATATATTAATTGACATTCCTTTCAATTTAATTGTAAATTACATACATATTATCTTCATCCTCGTCATCTTCCATAATTTTCTTACTTTTCTTCTCATCAATGGAACTCATTTTCCAAAATGAAATTAATCAATTGACTGGTGAAAAATAAATAACCTATATTTGAAGCAATTCTCGAGGAAATGAAGATAACAATTAAGTTAAGGTAAATAAAGGTATGACTTCAGTGCTGAATAATGTGAAGTGTTTTAAGAAAAGCTGATTACAACTAATTTGGTTTCCATAACTCAACTGATAAACTGCTTATTTTAGACTTAATTGCTTTAAAATCAATTTCTATTACATTTTGTGGACACAATTTTTGCATAAAAAGTTTATTCACTAAACTTTTAAAGATAACACTTACAGACAGATGTGCACATCATAACGGCTAAGTTTGGCTAAGTTTTCAATAGTAATCAATCAATATATTACTCTTTATTAACATTATTCAACAATTGGGTTTTATTTTAAATAAAGTTTTAAGATCTTTTTGAAATTCTAGAATAGAATAGAATTCTAGAATAAAATGTTGAAATACCGGAAATCTGCCATTTTATATTTAGTTTATCGTTTATGACTCTAGTTTCAGTTAAATATAGCTTAAATTTAGTCAAAATTACATCAAATTGACCTTAAATCCGGTTTATTGTTAATATTTAAAGACAAAATGGCCGAAAAATGCCCTCCCTTCTGAAAATCCCCCTGAAAATCCGCCTCATGCATGATCAATAGTTCTGAAATTTTTGGCAATTAAAACAACATTAATTTTTTGCGAACTCTAAAACAATAATTATTTCAAAATTTTCAAAAGATTAAACAAAATTCAGTTCAGTAATATCCTTCCTTATACTGGATTTTGCTTATAACAAGGTTGCCTCTGGTGAATATCGACTGTATAAATCTCAATAAATAAAACTTCTTTATTTGAATTTGCAGTTGATACTCATCCGAGGCAATTTCAATGTAGGCAAATTTTAGTATTATCTTGTTAACAATTGCTAATCACCGACTGACTCTATGGGTGTCAATGTTTCAGTGATATTCAGTTTAGGCAATTAGATTTAAGCAACAATTCAATATAAGCAAGAGTTTTTAGGAGCAACTTGTATACATAGAGGAAATCGAATAAGTAAGAAATGTATTGCAGTCATTTGGGATGCATAACGAATGATTATTTCAAAGAGGATTTCATTGGTTGAAAATTTTTTGGACAGTATTGGACCCTTTAGATTTTAAAAAGAAAAGAATGACGAAATATTGTTTAGCCCTTAAAGATGATCAACTTCAATACATTTCAAATGGCGGATTTCCGTTACTTCTCTGTCAACATTTTATTCTTGAATTCTTTTTCATTTCATCTGCCGCCATTTTATCCCCTACCTGATCTCTCCTGAGGTCGAAAATCCCCCTACTGAATCCCCCTCAGATCGAAGACCAAGCTCATCCCTGATTTAGACAAAAATTGCATAAACTGCAAAAAAACCCTTTGAATAAAACAAAAACTCACTAAATTCTTGGACTTATTCAAATCAAGTTTTGCTTACTTTTTTGAAAAAATTATTGTTTCAATATGTTGTCAAAAATTAACAATGTTTTAATTGTGAGAAAAAACAAAACAAATGATATGTTTCTCAATTAAAATTATTATAAATTAAATCTATTATCAATAATAAATTCTGAACGACTTGATATTTATGGTGAGTGTTTCACTATAAACAGGAGTATTTATTGGAGGAGCAGAATTCCCCAACCTTTGCCTATACAGAATATCCACTGTATTTATTTAAAAAAATAATTAAAATCATAAAAAAAACTTAGAATAGAAATGAGGTATAAGTAAAAATCAAAATCAAACTATAAAAGTAAAAATATTTATAAACAATTATAAAATTTTTAATTTAATTAATTCTATTCTTCTATTGTTTTAATAATCATTGGATTGGTTTGAAGTTATAGTTTATAAGTTATTAGCTAAAGCGAAGATTTGATGAATAACTAATAAATTTAGGGTAGAATTTATTCAAATCAATTAAATGTTCATAAGTTCAGCTCAAATACTTTAATATTTAAAATTAATTAAAATTTGAGGTGAGTTTTAAATCGAAAAAACTTCTATAAACACATTTTAAAATGTTTGCCCAAACTTAAGAACAATGTGTAAACTCAACAAAATGAAGAATATTTGAATAAAATTGAGAAATACTAATCATTAGAATGTCCTGAGAAGAGTTCTTCACACAAATTATATCACAGATTCGCTATAAAAGCCACAAAAGTACAGATTCTTGAAATCTCTGAGTCGTGTAATTAATGTCGAAATCGGGCGAATAAGTTTCATAACCGGCAGAGGAATCGGTCCCAAACACATCTAAAACCATACGATTCAGGAGATGCAAGCGATGGGCTGTCATACGATCTAAGAATCTCATATAAGAGGGCTTCATGTGCTTCGGCTCCAATACAGCCTAAAATTCAAATCAAATGTTAATTTTCTATAATTTCTATATTTTTATCTTATCATTACGGCATAGAATAACTGAGCCGTGGATAGGGCATATACTAAATGAATTGTTGGTCCCACCAGAGGAATGTACCCTTTCTTCACTCCAATGCAATATAAAGACTACATTAAGAAAACTATTGAAATTTGAGTAAAAAAACGATAATCGATTCAAACCTCAATACATTTCCACATTAAGTATAGAGTGATCGGAGTGTTTGGCGATAAAAACATTGTGGGACCGGCGAAAAGGGCTGCAATAAATGCGTGCCAATCGTGTGATTGATTGGAAGCCATTCGAAGACAACAATTAACCCCTTTATATACAGCAGTAAAAGCCGCCAAAAATAATCCGAATTCCATATTATTTCGGTTCAAAAAGTTGGCTGCGATTAGATGTGGTCTCAAAAACATTAACTTTGCTTTAGATATGGTTTGGAGACCAGCCTTTCCTAACCAACCCAAACAAAAGGATCGCACGAATGCCAGCGCTACATAAGTGATGCACGACTTCTCTCTGTGAGGGCACGACTCATGTTTTGGAAAAACAGAATTGATTTTGGAAAATAATTTGAATAAAAAATTCGCTGAAATCGGTTTCGAAGAAGTTTTTTGTTCGATGTTTTGTATTTGGATTGGAATTGCTTTTGAAGCTCTTGATTTGGCCTCTTCTCTACCAATGATAAACTTGAGGGCCAGACTGACGGGATCGGTCCCAAAACCATTCTTTTTAATCACATATAGGAGTGTGGACATAGTGATAGTGAAGAGCAATATTTCTCCGTTTTTAATGGGTTTGAAATAACCTCTCGCTGTGAAGATTCTGAAAATAGTCTCAGAAGCAATGTTTGCCACATAGACTGCGAGTGCCGGTCGACGGGAAGGCCTTTCAATCATAATAGCCAACAAACTACCGAGGAATGCTGGGGTATACGCGCATAAACTGTAGTAAAACTTTCCCGTCAAATGTCTCGTCAGACAAAACAATAGAATAACCGAAAAGCCATTAAAACTTAGGAAAAGTGATGAACGGAGTATACTCTTCACCGTCTGTTTTATACCATTTAAGTCATACTTCTTTTGTAAGCCTTGAGATAACTGTAAAAAAGATTTAATAAAAATTAAGCTCAAAGTAAAGACATATTTAACGGATCGGACGTTTAGAAGAACTATCGCTTAAAAAGAATCGATTAAAACTAATAAATGCATAAAATGTTGTGAATTGTGAGTTAAATGTGAGGACAAACCAAATATAAAGGAGTATATAATTTGAGTGATTCTTTCAGAACAATTAATCCCATTTCCAGCGCCGCCTCCGAACACGAACTTTCAACCAAATATATAAATCATTGGATTATGTTTAGACAAATAAGGAACTTACGGCGTCCATGTGTGACCTAGGAACAATAAATCAAGATTAAATATAAACTAAAACAATGGCAAATCAAAAACTGACCCACTTCATAACAATTGTAGGGAACACTCCATTCAGGCATCAATATCTTACTCAAAATTCCGACCATTTCTTTAATTTTTAACTTAAAAAGATTCAAATTTCAGACGAAATTCAACTTAATAAACAGATTGAGATTAAGATTACCTTGCAACTAAAAGCCAATTAAAACAGTTTTGCCAAATTTTCAATTCAATAATCGGCACATTTTAATCTAAGAATTAGGTTATTTTGAGTTTGAGCTGAGTTTAAGTGATCCTTCAAATAGTGTCAAACTCTGTCGAAGTGACTCAAAACTTGAATTTGAATTGAATTTGGTTCACATGACTGATGTGGCGATCGTTTCGTCATTTCATTGGGTTTTGGGTTTTATTCACTAAAACAGGGAAAACTGTGCCACTAATACCTGAATAGCAGCAGCTGGACACAATACAAACCAAATATTCACTTATAAGTTGTTTTTTCATAATAAAAAGTCGGGTCAATCACCTTTCAAGTTAGACCTAATGAACCCACTATTACTTTTAACATTTTAGGGACGATATTTATTGAATTAATTTAATTACGTTTGTTTACATTTAAAACATAAAAAATTCTTTCATATACAACATAGCATTTGAGAGGACGTGGGTCTTATTCTAATGTTATTCATATTAGGACTCATTTTATAAAAAAAAGTCCTTCACCATGTTAACTTTAGCATAGTTTATATATTTATTCTCTTCAATCACTTATATTCCAAAACACACCACTTCCCTTTATGTCTCACTTTTTTTTAATGAATATATGACCTCAAAAGGGGTATATTTTACGAGAAAGAGCCGAAGTAGGTTTTTGTTATCGTTGTAAAAATGAGGGCAAATTTAAAATAATCACAGACTATCTGAACATATGTTTTAGCTGCATACAGTAATGCTGAGAGGAGGGTAAGTGCTAAATACCCCCTGATTTTTTTTGTGCTCTACCGGATCCCTAATATTTTCAAAATGTCTAAAATTAGGTCCTATGGATAGACACAAGGGCTGTCGAAGTTTTAACGTTGCGTAATATCCTAACCTATATACACAATGAGAAATTTTATTTTCATAACTAATTCCTTGGGTATTAGACCCTGGGCTTCGCTGTATTGTATACATCTATATTAAAATGTAAATGTAGTAATTTTTGTTTACATTTGAAAAAGATTGGGAAATATGTATTACCACTACACGAGTCGTACAGTGGAACCACTGTTTCTGTTTGAAGGATCAAAATTAATCGTCATTAAGTAATCATTGATTATTGATTAGAGTTCAACATTTGCGACATTCAATTGTTTTTTATCGCATTCGCATTGTTTCCTCAGTTTTCAAGTAATAAATTGTTGAAAAATAACTGAACGTCACCTCAAATACAACCAATTGTTATAAAATTGGATGAAAAACTGAAAACTCTTATCGGTTGTCTAAGTATTGAATTTAATTTCCTCCCAATTCTCATAGTTTTCACCGATTTTTAAGATAAACTAAATTTGGAAAACTTTTGATTTGTTTATAGTATTGTAATGTCTGAGTCCAATGTCTCTTCAAAGACGGCCTCCCATGAGATCGCTTTAAGAAAAAAGGACCAAGAAGAGAAACTTCCACTAATTACTCCTCATATCAATCATTTAGAAAATGTCTTTCCTTACACTTCCTCTGGAGATGAAGGAGACAACGAAGACGACAGCAGTGAATCCGATTTATTTGATTTTACAAAATCTCAGGTTTGATAGCATTTGATTTCAATATTTGTTTGGAGTTATCTTTATATTACATTTTCCATATGCCTTAAGAAATGAAAATTTTCCACTTTTTGAGCTCAAATTTATTAGTATCAATGATTTCCAGACTTCAGGGGGAGTTCCGTTATTTTGCATTATTCTTAAATCTCGTTGAAAATTAGTCAGTTTCAGACTTCTCTCATTTTTCGATTGGTCGACACCTTTTTTACAGCTTTATTTTTTTTTAAATTTAAATATTTCTAATCGTTATTCCGTTTTGTATGAGTTGTGAGAAATGAAACATGTATTCTGGATATTTGATACACCCTCAATGAGGGATTCATATTGTCATTCCATTGGCATTTGTTTGAATTTGGAACTCATAAATAGAGTCATAAATTAATCAATTTTTAACTTATACTTTATTATCAGAATTTGTCTTAATTTATGATAACTCAAAAGTTATTTATTTTATAAATTATCTCAATTTGTAATCTTTTAAAGTTATCAAATTCACAGTTCTTCGATTCTAACGAAATAAAAATCACCCTTTAGTTCTGAAATTCATTACATATTAATGAGCATGTCAAAATTTACAACAATCTATCTTTTCTATGCCTTATCTATCTTAAAATTTGGGTTTAATGGATTAATTGGCAATTTTGTGAATAGCAAAGAAGATGAAAATTTTTTAGTTTATAATATGCTTGGGCAACTACACCTTAATTAAAGGGTTAACATTTTTTAGGGAATTATCTTTAAATATTTTAGACATGATTTCAGTCTGATTCGTGCATGCTGTATCGATTCGAATGACATGGGTCTGATTATCGAGAAGTTAATAGTTTTCAAGATATCCATGCTTTATTTATTTGGAAATATAAAAATGGTTCATTATCTTCCAAAACCATACTAGACTATAATCAGAATATTCTACATGCTTAATCAAGTTCAAAATGTATATTCTATAATATTTTTGTGACAAAAGTTACAACATTTATAGATTTTAGTCAAATGAAATCCTCTTTGGTATTACATTTTATTTATATTTTAATTTAAATGATTTTGTTTTCAATTGAATCATAATTATTGAACTTTGTAGAGAAAAATGGGTCCGGAGTCGAATAATTCGACTTCTAATATGCAAACGATGATGCATTTGCTCAAAGGCAATATCGGCACCGGTATATTAGCCATGCCAAGTAAGCCATCAATTCTGTATAAAATTAGTTATTTATTAAAAAGTTTTAAAATTTAGGTGCGTTCGCAAACGCTGGTATTTTAATGGGAACTCTGGCGCTTCCAATAATGGGCATAATTTGCATCCATTGTATGCATATTCTTATTGACTGCAATAAAATTCTGTCACAAAGGTTTGGACTCAAGAATTTAGACTACGAAGAGGTTTAAAGACAAAAATCACTTAAAATATATATTAAAATAATTTCCTTAACGATAGGTTGCGAACAAAGCATTTTCTGTGGGACCAAAAAGTTTGCGGGGTTTGGCAAAAACCGCCGGTTACGTCGTTTCCATGTTCTTACTGATAACCCAATTCGGTTTTTGCTGCGTTTATTCGCTTTTTGTGGCCGAAAATCTGCGACAAGTAGTCAAACAATTATTTTTTTATATTATAAATGGATTAAATGGTGATTCGATTTTTAGGTGATTATAGGGTTAACTGAGAAGAAGATGGATATTCATATTTATATGTTATTATTGCTTCCGTTTGTCATTCTATTGAATTTTATCAAAAGTTTAAGAACTCTGTCGATAGCGTCGGTTATCGCTAATCTCTTACAAACCACCGGTTTATTTATAGTCTTCTATAACTTGATTCAAGACCTGCCGCACACGTGGGAGAGACCTGCTTTCGTCGAATTATCCAAATTCCCGTTATATATGGGAACCGCTATCTATGCATTCGAAGGAATCGGTTTAGTATTACCGCTGCAAAAGGAAATGAGAGAACCCGAATCATTTGGTGGTGCAGTTGGTGTCCTCAACACAGGAATGACAATTGTGGCGTGTCTTTATATTTCAGTTGGATTTTTTGGTTATCTCAAATTTGGGGATCAGGTGATGGGTTCTATTACACTGAACTTACCGCCAGAACCCCTATACGAGACGTGTCGGTTGATGTTCGCAGTGGCGATATTCCTGTCGTACGCCATTCAGTTCTACGTTCCATTTAATATAATTTGGCCGTTCGTTGTTTACCGCTTCCGACTTAAACTGGACACTCAGAAAACCCGTGTCATAGAATTGATATTACGCGGTGTTCTGGTTGCCGCCACCTGTAAGCCATTGAATCTTTCTTCTTTGTTACAAGGTTAAATTAATTGGATTCTAAATTTAGTCGCATTGGCTGCCGTTGTTCCCAGATTAGATCTGTTTATATCACTAGTCGGCGCCCTTTCAAGTAGTTGTTTGGCGCTCATATTTCCGCCCATCATTGAAATCGCCACCAAATGGGAACATAAGGGCACGTGTATGAACTGGTGGTGGCTTTTCTCCAAGAATACCGCTATATTCTTGTTAGGAATAATTGGTTTCTTCACCGGAACATATGCTAGTCTTCAGGATATTTCAAAAGCTCTGAGGAGTTGAGAAATATATATATATTTTAAATTTAGAATCAATTTAATTGTAATTATTTTTTTAACGCAAAAAATTATGAAATTTTTATTGAAAACTCAAATAAAGCCAAATATTCTATGAAAAAATGTGTCTATTGGTTATTGGTTTTGGTGGTGTGCGGCCAACTGTTGCAATAGTATTCGTCTTTGTTTTTCCAATTCTTCCAAATCATCGAAAGATTCGTTTGCATTATTAGTCTTTTGAGGCGTTACCGGAGCCTTGTTTTTAGCGGTTTCTAAACGAGTTTTTTCGTCTTCTGATTCCTAAATAAGTAAACAAATGATTAAACAAAACAATTAAATGTAAGACAATTCTAACCGAAGATATTTTTCGGGGAGAAATAGACTTTTGTTTTTTATAGTCTTCGGCATCACTCGAAGAACTGTGTGAATCACCAGATTTATCGCTCTTCAAAATAGGGGGACTGTCCTTTTTGGTACGACTATGTGAGTGACTTCGCCTACGTCTGTGCTGGTCATCACTACTCGATGAAGAGGATGAAGACGAAGAATGTGACCTTTTCTTGATTTTCTTAGATTTGTCACTCTTTTTGGTTGAGTAAAAACTTTTTTTAGACTTGGAGTGGTGGTGAGAACAACTCTCTTCCATCGTTCGAATACAACTTTTGAACAATGTAATTCTGTCCGCCTCGGAAGGTATGGATACAAACGCCTCTTCATTTGAAATCGATTTCCTGACTGACTCCCACTCGGAATTCTCATCGATGGGTGGATCCATTTTTGCCAAAAGAGCTAAGAATGCGGTCTCGAGTTTACGCCTTATCTTAGTTTCTTCTTTGATTCTCTCCCTTTCCTTTTCCTTCTCTTTTTCAATAAGTTTTTCATAAATGATTTTAACGTTTCCAGCGTCGAGAGTTGCACTTCGAGTGTCTTCACTCAAGACAGTGGCGAAGTCCACATAAGTAGTGGCGATCGTCACATCAAAATTGCGACCCCGAAGAATGTCTTTTATTAACTGTTTTTCGTCCTCATAACGAGCTTTGAGGTCTTCCACATAGAACTTAAATAAGTCGAGAGGAGTCGAACCGGCAAATGGTTGGGACAGCATTGCTGTGAAACGTGAGTCAGCACTGATTTCATGATAGAGATTAACCCATTTAGACATTGACGTCAATTTTCCGCTGGCGTGCAATTCATCTAGAAAAGCGACAAAAGCCTCCCTATTCTTCCTCTGCTGACGAATTTGTCTTTTCTTTTCGCGTTTCTTCTCTTCTTCCTCTTCATTCTCTAATTGTCTAATGTGTTCTTCGAAGACAATTAGGGCGTCTTCTTTATCCATTCCTAATAGGTCAGCGTCTTCTGAAAAGACGGGGTTGTCGAGAAGGAGCTGTTGTGCCTCCTGCCACGTCGTGCGAAACGTTATTTGAGTCATTGAGTCTAAAATATCGCTCAGGACTCGCATATTCCGTTTGCGCAGTTGTTTTGCTTCGGTTTTCTCCTTTTTGGCCAAAAATACAATCGCATCGTCGAAGATCTCTCTGCGGTCAACATCGGGAACTCCTTTCCATACGTCGACGTCTCTGAGCACATCTAAAGCCAGTCTATATTTAGTGCTCGAATTGATTTTATCGGTTGAGTGTAAAAACTTCTCGAGATTTTCTTTGGCTCTTTTGGCTCTGACTCTCTGCTCCTCCTTTTCTTCTTTTGCTTTTTGGACTTTGTAAGCATTGAAAAACTGCTTCCTTTCGGGATGACTTCGGAACCGATCGAATCTGTGGTCATTACCGATAAGTTTGAGGGCGTGTTCCCAACTGGCAGTTGACGACACATTCTTCTCTCTTAACAGGTCTTTGAATATTTCCGACAATTCTCTTGTCTCAATTGGAGCGCTACTCGTAGGCAGAGGTAAGTCATTGGGACTGCTGTCCACTTTTCCCTCACTGCTAGTCTGGGAATCGGGACTTCCCTCTCCCGGCGCTTCTTTTGTTATTTCTTTTTGTGTTATATCCGGTGGAGTCGAAGGAATCGTAATCGGAGTCATTTGTTGAGGTGTTGACTGAGAGTTAGAATTGTGTTGAGGGGGTGGCTGTGGGTGTATTCCGCTCTGATCGCTCGGAGTTGTGTTTTGCGGCCCATTTGTGAGCGAATTGGCACTATTTATTGGACCGGTAGATGAACCCTTCGCTTCTTCGCTCGCGATTTTGGCTTTTAATTCATCCAATTCTTTAGGTATTGTCCACATCGACTGCTTTGTTACCACATTGTGATAATAAATACGGCCGTCTTCGGTGGTATACTCCTTCCAGGGACAGTTAGCCAGTAATTTTTCGGTCTCACTTTTAAGTTCTTCAGGTTTATCCCAAGAGGACTGTTTGGTTATACTATTGTAGTAATAAGTTCGCCCATCTTCTGACTTAAATTCGGCCCAATTGGGACCAGTGGTAGCGCTCGGAATGGTTGGAGGCATAGGAATATTTGCCGTAATCGGCGGCATAAAAGACGGAAAAGGAAGCAAAGGAGCACTGAATGGCATCGAAGGTAATGCCGGTAGAGGTGGAGTCGCTGTTTGACCCGAAGAAGACATAATCATCGCCTGATAAGCATTAAATTGTGTCTGATTTGGAATCATTTTCACAATCTTTTATTTTTGAATCGATGTAAACTGTTTTTGTTTTCCTTGATTTTGTGTTGAAATTTACGTCAAATATTAAATAATATTCACAAACAACGTACCAAACATACAAAGACTTTGAAATTGAAATGCTACTAAAATTAGCCAAATATTATATAAATTGTAGAATTGTTAGTTAAACCATTTGTGTGCCATTAGAAGCTAATTAATTAAACAAATCCTCTATAACAAATTTCGAATTAAACAAAATTC
>JAQGAR010000906.1:0-11548 GCA_034697865.1 Oribatida sp.
TTTAAGTCATAAAACATAAGACTTGATTTTCAATAGATTTATGTAAATATACATGTATGAAATATGTATATTATAACTAATAATTGTTGTTTACTCTTATGACTTATAAGTTATGAGAAGCCCAAAGTCACTAAGACACAAGTCACATTATTATTAACTAATTTGATTTGACCATGATATTTATAAAGGCTATTTTTGAAACAAGATAGCATCAAAATAACAAGCAGTTCTATTATGTCTTTGGATATAATTTTGGTATAAATTTAGATTTTAATAGTTTAAATTGAATTAAATTTGAATAAATTTTTAATGAATATTCAATTTTATATAAAAAAAAAATATTGATTTTTATCCAATTGTCACAAAACAAACAAAAATTGATTTCTGCGATCAATAAATTGTGGCCTAAAATAAATAAATAAAAACTTGTGACAGGACTCACTCCACAGTCACTTCTTCTAATGTTGAGCTTGTTACGTTTTCAGAACTTTGATCACTCGATGATTTCATATTGAGAACAATGTCAGCGGTGCTTACGATCTCAATAAACGGATTGATCGGTGATTTATTGATTGATTTATGAAATTTAATATCTTTCAAACGAATGTACTTTTTATGGATGGCATCGCATTTGTCATTGTCGGCCGCGTAATCCCCACAAAATATGTCAACACTTGACCCTGCTACTTCATTAAGCATTGAGTGCAGGCCAGAGGCTATCTGTTCTGGGCATATACCTTCTCCTTGGCTATGGAAAGCCTCGTCTAAGCAGTGGTCAAATTCGTGGTGAGTGCTGTGCATAAGAGTCATTCAAACCTATCTGTCATTTAATGGGATGTCTACTTACCAGCAAATGATTGGCCCTTTGTCTGCATTAACTATGCTCTCCTTCTCCAAATTAATCCGGTCCAATTGGGCGACGTAGTACTGCCAGCACCTCACAGTTTGATTAAGAGCTTTGTTGCCACAATCAGACCATGATATATACAATTTGCTAAGCCTCGGTGATTCACAATATTTATTGATAGTTCTATTGAGGTCCCTCATGGAACCGATCATCAACTCTTGTGGAATACCATGCAAACATTTATTAGTATAAGCAATTGACCAGTTTACTTTCTCTCTATCCTTTCTGTAATTCATTTAATTGGATTATTTGGAAATTTGTTTTCACACTGGATATAAAAATACCTGCACTGGTTGGCCAACTCCTTCTGATTGCTCGGGTATTTACCGTTTGGATCGCCAAAAGTAGTCAATTCCATCATATACCGGTCAAATTGATCTTTGTTTTCATCGTTGCATTCGGTGACTTCTTTGGCAATAACTGAACCAAATATTAAACAAATGACTGAAACAAATTTGAAATTCATTTTTAAAAAATTGGTTAAACTCTTGGGAAGTGCTCAAAGGTTCGTTACATAAGTGTCCGTCTCTTTGACCTTTTAAATGACAAAATTACGGAAGGGTTTCTTTTAAAGCACTGTTATTCAGTGTATTATAGTAAAACTTGCAGATTTTCTTTAGCTTTTCCTGACTCTACCGGTTATTCCTCTTCGTTAATAGCCATACGACCAGATTTCACGAATTTTGGAGAAAGAAAAGGAAAGAAATAAGCCAAGAATTTGCTCTTTTAGCAGTCATGCGCAAGGTACCTGACAGCAGGGTCCTTCGGAAAATTTTCATGGGGATGGGGTATTTATGAAAACCATTTTGATTAAAATAAACCTAAAAGGAATTTTTGGGTTTTCCCAAGATTTCTAGGCGGGCTCAAGGGCAGTAAATGTTCAGAAAGAAAACATAGATGCAGATTTTCACTCATTGCACAAATCGCACACCAAGTTTTTTATCAAGTTTAAAACTTACTTTTCAAGCAAAAAATTACCCTTAACAAGTTTATTCTTGCATTTTCAATGTTAGTTTTTTAAAATTTAAAATAAACCGTTTGAATTATGCTTAAAAAATAAGTTAACTTGATAAAATTTTAGTGGTCTTAAAAACTTTCTTTCCTTACTTAGTTTATAGACCAGAACAGACCCCCTATTTCCCCTTAGATGCTTCACTGATGCAAAAGCCATATAATCAAATTTTCATCTCTGTTCTCATGTGGATTATTATTATATGTAATCTCTCCATATCTTGATAATCCAATGTGTAATGCAGAGATTAAGAAACAAGATCATATTAATTTACTGACACGTGTAGTTTCCAATGAAAATGAACTAGGATAAATAAGTTGAAATAATGCGCGTAGAATATCACAAATTGTTTAATGAAAATTAAATATCGAGTTAACCAAACATCCAATCATTGAATTACAAATATTTTCAATCAATTAATTAGAAAATAATTAATTAAACATTATTTTTCAGTAATGAATATATTATTTTATGCATTAAATAAAAATAATAAAAATGAGTTCAAAATTGTGTTTAATGTTCTGTAAGAATACGAGAAATGTTTTGTTTTTTAAGATAAGAATTTTGATTCTTTTGCAGTACTTATGGGACTATCGATCGACGGAATAAACCTTTTTGTTTTTGATTCACCCAAGAATATTTTCGTAGCCCTTAACGATAATGAGGTGAAGTTTGACTATGGCTTTACCTTCACATATGTTGGGGTCGACCCTTTTGAGTTTGAATACTTCCTATTTATTAAATACCATTTCTGGAAGATAAGAAAACATGATTTCGACGAAAGAGAAGTGTGTATCGAAAAACTCGATAGCGAACAGCACACGGAGTTCGATGTTCCCTTCACTTTTGCCCTGAGTTACTTATCAGCCGACTTGGTTAACCATGAAGATGAGCTCAACCTCACCAATCATGTACTTCTCGGTAATTATCAAACCTTTAAAATTAATGAATCTAAGATTGTTACTTGAGTTCAGAGATGACATTGAAGTCGAGTTCATTTATGCCTGAGTATGAACACCATGAGCTTATTGAACATGTATTCGATGCCAACCACCCTAACCTCAACTGGTTGGTCCACGGAGACTACCATCAGTTTCCTATAGCCCACTTCAACGCTACAGTAGGCTTTCAGCCCCAGTCGTTCACCGACGACGCAGAGACTGATGGACCAAATTTTGTAATAATTCAACAAAACTTGACTGACAAAGGGTATATCCGGCGCGCAGAAGTTCATTCTATTACCGGCACAGATGCCCCGTTTAAAAATACAACTGAACAGTACGGAAAGTACATTCCGGCCTTCATTGCTGAATTGGATCCACGTCTTTATATCAACGTTATTTTCCCTACGCGTCTGGGCCCCGGAGGGGTCGAAGAGGGAACGCCTGCAGCCATTCTCCTCTTTCCATACGAAGGAGTTATCAAATATTGTGTTACAGAAGAAACAAAAGTCGACGAAAGTGTGAGTCAATTGTTTTTGATGTCTGTTTTCACTGATTTACAACAAAAATTTCATTAATATCAGTGTAATCCGGATAATATGAAACAACTATTGCATTGTGTGCCCAGGAGAGAAGAGGTAAGCTAGCTCAATTTTGGATACTTTATTCAAATGATTTAATTTCTTCTAAATAGCTCTGAGTGATATTGAAAATTCAGCTTGGTCATCAGAATATCGCCAATTTCTTATCAATTTTCATCTTTCTTTTCACAATCAGCGATGAAGCATCAAGTAATATGATTTTGTTCAAGGTATATAAGAGGCTTTCATATTTTATCCGTCATTTTATCCCTAAATCCTGAGAATTTGTTTGAAGTTATTTTAAAAATAAAGTGAAAATATATAAAAGCAATTGAATTGTAAAATGTTTGTATTAATAAAGCATTGAATTTGTACTGAAAGCCCTCCTCCGAAGACTTGTCACTCTAACAATAATAGCAAATGATAATTATAAAAATACTTATTTTAAGCAAACATGCTACTCTACGTTTTCACTTTAAGACTCGAATATTATTCAAAAACTAATTCTGTTACGAAATATTATATTAATCTTGATAACTTAATATTAGAGAATTTGATTATGTTTTAAAGTGCATTCAGAATCACTTCGTGTTTAACTGCTATTAATTGTGATTAATTGACTTTTGGTTCAACTTAAGAAGATTTTGAGAGCACTTATTTAATCCGAAGTGTTTTGGGTTTAGGCCGAGTAATTAGTTTCAATTTGGCAATATTTTCGAATGACTTAACTTAGCTAGTGTCAAAACTAATTGCAATTAATGGATTATCATAAATATAGTGCCAACACTTGAAAACTGGTTGAAAAATTAGAATAAAAACAATAATATTCTCACCCGAAACAAAATTATATTACAATTAAGACCTAAAATCAAATTTTCTATTTAAATAAACAACATCTGGGATGAGTTGTCTCCTCATCTTGCACTTAAATATTAATAACCTGGGAAAATATTTGGAGTAAACAACAGTTGTCTGTCTTTTTATTTGTATTTATTGTGGAACATAAGAGACAATTACGAGAAATTCAATTATAGTTAAGCGAAACATAACTTTAATCTAAGCATTGGTTCCGAAATTATGAGCAAATCGATAGAAATTTCTTTCGCCGCAATATTTTTCATACTTTGAGTACTGAAGAGAAAATATGTTTTTCTGACGTCTATTCCCTTCAATTCACTCCACACGTAATAGTTATTTCACAAATTACTTGAAAATATGAATAGAAATACAAGAAGTTTACCACATCTGAGACCACTTCTTAATCAATTAGTAATCGTAACCGCTGTTGGTAAGTGCCAAATATTAAACAGGAAACTATCAAATTATTTTTTGCATGGTTAAATAAATTTGCAATTCTAAAACATATCAGAATATGAAGTCTTCTTATAATATTCGGTATTCTATTTTTGGCTTGCATAAAACATTGAAAAAATAATTTTGTTTAATTCACTTAATGGAACTCATTAAGTGTTGCTGGAACTTTATTATTTACTCGGTGGAATAGTATAGGTTCATGGTAATGCAAAAATCTCCTGAATATTTAATGTAATATTTAAATAGCCTTACTTTATTTGAATTTGCTTGCTCTCTTATCTGTCTACCTTTGAACTAATTCAATTATTTTCCAACTATTTTGAAACGAAATTTGATCTTGGTTCACTTTCTGTTCTGTACAAGAACTGATCAAGATTGTTTTTTTGAGAAAGTAAAATTGTCTAGACATTGTCGATTATGGTTTCATTCGAATGCTAAATAATAAGAAGTATAGTGACTTTTATAGTGGGCAGTGTGATAGGAATGTGCTAAACAGGAGCCGCATCTCTACTGCGTTTGTGCTTCGAATTACATTTGATATGAAGTTCTGCTCAATTTTTCTCTCAGTTTTGGTCGACTCTAAAAGCATTGCATTCGAGTTGAAGCAAAAGATGAGTTTGTGTTGAGCACAGCATAAAAGGAAAGCGAATCAATAAAAACACAGTTATTATCATTCGGTGTACAGAATAAGAGACAAAATTTTATAAGAAGATAGTCATCAGTGAAAGTAATGAAGAAATCTTGAGTGACGTCTTCTCACAAACAAACAAACAAATCAATTGATTGAATGCCAGACAAATGAAACTAAATTAATGTTACAAATAAGGAATGACTGACCGATTGATTGAACATTTATGTGAAACAAACCAAAGGAATGGTCGTTTCACTTGTGCTTCAATTGAAACAAATTTTTTATGTATTAAATCTTTCGCATAAGTTATGCGGCATAACCTTTGATTAAAAGATGTAAAAGCAGGAATGTCCTCTTAGAGTAATACTTATCTCTGTTGACCACTCATTCTGAGTCTTAATATTGAGTCTCAAATCCCGGAGCTCTCAATCAAAGAATAACATTTACTTTCTTCTAATGAAGAATTATTCGCATTTAATTGAAATACATTTGAAGACTTCTATTCTTAAGTTTACGTACAAACAGTGGCTTTCGTTTAATATAAGTAAGTAAAATTCAATTTACTAAAAAAATTATCTTGATATTTTACTTAAGTTTAATTTTTTTAATGTGTCATGGTATTACCTTAGGTTTTATTCTGCGATCAACTGATTTTTACATTTTGTTCAACACAAAACTAAACTTAATTATGAAATAATAATCTTGAACTATTAGAGTATTAATTAAATTTAAATGTCACGAATCTTGACTCAAGATCATTATTTTGCAGAGTAATTTTGCAATTAAATTGCAGAGTAATCTTTTCAAATGAAAATCCCAGGTCTTAAATGTAGACATAATTACATTTATTATTTAATTCATTGTGTAACACAATTGAAAAAATGTTTAAAGCATTTGCTTTTAGCTATTTTGCAAGAATAAATTCTGTAAATTCTATTTTATTCTGTAATTGAATTTCAATGTGATTGGGGCACATATTTCATTTAGAATCATGCTGGTTTATTTTACCATAAAAATAAGTTTCTTGAAAGATTGTTTTGAAATATTGTGAATTAAAAAATAAAAAATCAATCAATTTATTCAACAGAGGGTTACTAATTTGTTGTAGAGGAAAACTCCCACTATGATTTATTTTGAAAATTGATAAACCGAGTGGAAATCTTCTTGGAAAGGAGATAACAAGAAAAAGCTTTCACCTGTGGAACCAATAACTTATATCATGGAAACTTACCCTCAATTTAAAAGCTCTTGATTTCTTGTTCGTGTACAAGTCTTAAAAATTGCTAGAGCAATTTGTCTCATTTTCCAGGCTAAATATCCTTCGAGAAGAACATAAATAAAACTTTGATTTGTCGGAAAATATTTGATAACAAATGTTTGAAACTTTGATTCCTTCGGGTCTTTAATCAAAACAGAATTATAATAAATAAATTCGTGTTTCGAATACATATCTGTTATTATCGATTGAAACGATTGTCAAAAATGTCAGATAAAAAAAAATCTGATTTGACGAAATATGAAAAGATTAAGATCAAAGTCATACGCTTTTTCAGCGCAATGATCAAAGGAGCTCTGCGTAAAACTCCCGTTGAATAACAAGTGCAGTTATTGAAAAAATCATAATTTATACTAAAATAAATAGCAATTAAATTCTGCATGCAAGAATTTTCAGCAAATGGCCATGCTAAAAGAGCGAAATAGCCACTTGAAAATCGGAGAAAAAATCTGATTTGAAATAAGAAATTTGTTTCTGGGTAAATAAAATCAGACCCTTAACCCTAAACCCCCTTAGAGTTTAAAAACCTAAAATATCCCTTAGAAATATCAGGAAACTCCTCAAAATTAATGCTTCGCGATCTGATTTGTTCACTCTCTTTTTCACTTACTCACTCATTTTTTCCACATTGAGACATGTTGAGTCAAAAAGCTTGGCCATCACTACATTTAATCCAAGATTCTTATTTTGAATATCTTATTCTATTGATTTTTCTAAAAATAGTTGATACAAAAAAATAGTCTAGGAAAATTTTTGAACTATAAATAGAAATAAATTGATATAACCAACTTTAAAAAATCAGTGAGCTTTTCATATTAACAGTTTTTTTACTTAATGAAATCGGATTAGCAGAAAACAGGATTTGCAAGGTGTGATTATCAATGCAATTGTTTTGACTAATATCCACAACAAATTAAAGTAATTAGAAAACTTTTAATAGAATGCATCAGATTTTCATTCAGAATAGATTTTAATTAAATTTTGTGAATAACATTGAGCGCAAATGTGAATGAAAACTAGAAAATGTGTTTATTTATTTGAATGATTTAATTGTAAGTTATATAAATTGTTATTACATTAAACTGAATTCGGCGAGTTCAAGGCAAATAAATGAGACATACTAACAATAAGTCTACAATAGCACTGATTTAACCTCGAGTTACCCACAAGAAATTTGATCATTAGCTGGTGAATCTCATCTAAAAGGTGCATGCTCTGTTGTTAAAGGAAGTCCTCTAACTATTAATTTTCAATAATGCAATGTCCATTAATGGTGTTAACATTTGAAGAATACTACACTGTAGTTGAATAGCTGTGCCTTTGTTCTCATTTAAGTAAATACAGTGAAGTACCGATATAGTGACCCATAGTTTGAATCGTGATTTGGTTCACAATAACGGTAACTTCACCAAAACGATTAAAAGTTCAAAAATTTATTTGAATTGATAGTGAATAAAATACAGTTGAATAGAGAAATAACAGGGGTTCTAGACTGATTTATAGAATGAAAACTCAAAATAATAATTTCTTTGTGTATTTGATTCAATTAATTGAAAAATAAAGTTTATTTTTATTAACTGAAACATTTTGAAACACAACTATATAATCAATCAATAGAATCATCGAAAAAGAGCTAAGGTTCACCTAATCGGTACAATTTTACACGTTTTTGTGCTATTTTTGGTCAAAAAATGTTTCACTTAATACATGTCTTCACTATAACCGTACTTCACTATATCGATTATATTTTCAATAGTTTTCTCTTATATTGCATGTTGTTTATAGATAAACTTCACCTAATACGTAAATTCACCCAATCGGTGCTTCACCTAATCGATGTTTTACTGTATTAAAATATGGACTCAATTCACGACTCTTTGGTAATTTAAAATGGAAATTGTATTTAAATTTAACGCAAAAATTCAGTGAAGGGTTTGAAATTCAAACTTTGAATATTGTTTGCATACAATTTACATAAGAGTTGATTTAAGGAAAGCGTTGACTTAATAACTAAGTTTTTCAGTAAAACCTAATAATTCGTTTCTTCGCTCAACCATTTGTCTTTAAAATAAGAAACTCAATTTTCAGCTCAAAATATTGTTTGTTTTATGTTCTTTTAAAAATTGTCATTACATTTGAAGTTGTGATCCGAATTGATAGATTAAAAGAATGTTCAGTTATTTGTTTTGTATCAAGTAGAGTTATTTATAGAACTCTAGATTACAATCCTAAGAATGAAAGTTCTTATTAAAGTAAAGAACAAAAATCGGAACATATCTTGAGATTAAAATTCCATTCGCTGTCTGAACTCAATTCTGTATCAACTGTTGAGACTAATTAGTAATTAGAGAATACAAATATACAAAATCTTTTAATCGCAGTTAATCTCTCTTCCAAGAAATAAACAAACTTTAATTAAACTTTTACATAAAATCATTTGAAAGAAGTAATTTACCATTTTTGGAATCAATCCATAAACTAATTAATCAAGTTTTGAAAAACAATGAGATTTTTAATGTAATTAATAAGAATGAATATGAAAGAGAAGTTTCTTCTATTCTATGCATAAGAAATGATTTGTTTGTAACAAATGGTTAACAAAGCTTCAATAAAAGTATATGAAAACAACAATTCTAATCCAAAGGACAGAATATAAGGCAATCAACACAATTAAAATTCTAGAACTATTCTCTGGATGCTGCTTCCATTTAATACAGACAGTAGTTCTCTCTCTCTCTCTCTCTCTCTCTCTCTCTCTCCTCCCTTCTCCTCCATCTCTCTGTCTCTATGTATGACTATTTTCATTGATTCAAACCTTAATTAAATTTTATTCGAAAGACCTTTCAAAACAAATTGAATCGAATTTATACTTTCCTGCCGTTCCTCTAATTGGACGAAAACTGGTTTTAAAAATACTTTTGTGATGAAGACTAATGAGAAGAATATATAGAATTCAATAGTGAATTCGTCTTTCAGTTGTGGTCTCATATGAATCGATGGGTAAATAAGTTGGATATCAATAAAAGTAGTAAATAATTCTTTTTTTCCTTTCTGAAATGAATGCTTTTTTTCATAAAAAGTAATGTTTTATTTGATTATTTCTTTCTAATTCTATATTGTATTTGTTTAACAAAATTCCATTCAAGTGAATATTAAAGTATTTGTAATATGTAAACATTTATTGAAATTAGTCTGGTTTTTATTTTGCGGTAAAGAATCCAAATTTAAATTCTAGTATTTATTTATACGTTTTGTTGTAGTCATTTGAAATTTGTGGTACACCATGTATTCAGGTGTTCAGGTACATTATCATTAGCATAGAATTATTCCTCCAAGGGATTCAAAGAATTTAAAAAAGAAAAGCAAATTTATTCGAACAAAGGTTTTAATCGATTATTTGAAATAAAATTTGTATTTTATAAAAATATTTCTCTTGAAGTAAATTTCCTTGATATAATATAGCCGGGGAAAAATTTCAATTGGGTGAATAGATATCTTTTAAAAAAAATTATCAACTAGACATTTTACATAAAAATGATCAAGATTATCATGATTAAATGATTGAACTGAATGATGAAATTAATGTAGTTCATCTATTTGAAAAATCTTCTAAGAAGCACTTCCTTTATAATTACTAATGAAAGGCTAAATTAGATTTGTGTAGTTTAGAATTGTTCCAAAACTAGCTAAAGGTAAAAACCGTGAGCTGGTTTTCCAAAAATTCCTAAGTGAGAGGATTTTTGTCTGACCATCCCCTTTGGTTTTTCTGGTTTATAATCCATTAAGAAGCATTTGTCAAGTATTGAATATGAATGCCACATTTTTTTATGCAAATCATTCATATTTCATGTTTTGATGGTTTAAAATCCGATACATTTATCTGACAAAAAGTTTTTTAAGTGGAAAAGAAAATAATACCAGAGGAAATATCCATTGATTTATTTAAAAGGATTTCTCTTGAAATACATATCTTGAAGATGTTTTTACTAACATAACTGGTATAATAAGCTTTGCAGTGAATATTTCGGAGGTTTTCTTAACACCCAAAGAATTCAATGTATTTATTTATTCAAGAATTCAATTCACTTAAGATTTAAGTCTTTTTAAACTGAATCGTTTGGAGAGACTCTCAACAAGGAAATGTTATTAATTTTACCGCTCTACCTTAGATATCTTTTCAGGTTTAGAAACTTATGTAACCAGGGTCAAAAAATTATTACATTTTCTTACTCATCCGGGTCTTAAAGTAAAAATATGGCAAACATTTGAATAAATCTATTAAAAATCAATAAAGCCAGTTTGCTAAACCAATTGGTTAAGTAGAAAGAACTTTTCATTCGCATCGGGCCAAAAAGTATCAGTTGCTAGGATCGAGATTTATGACCTCATTGACATTTCAAATCCGGGTTCTAAGTCAAAGATAAAACGGTACTCCTATGGTTTGACAGTCGTCAAAAACATTTCAATGTTTCGAGTTTGAAATGAAAATAGATCTTTGTTGACTCAAATCAAATCTAAAATATAATTAAATAATATTTATTTTAGACTAGAAATTCATTGATCCAATTTTTTGTAGAAACTGAGATGATCTTGGTTTAGAACTTGTTTGTTTGCGTCGGCCAGGCTTTTATTTATAAGTGGGTATAATTCGTAAATGAACTTCATTTTATGAACCTACCAAAGTCCTCAAAATTCACCTTGTTTATTTGGTTTGGTTATAAAAGTAAAAGCCACCAAATACTTAGATTGTCCAAGTTTGTCTCAAATTAATAAAACATGAATATTGTGAAAACTTCTAACTTTTCGATAATAGGACTCATGTCAGGGATGCCCAAGGGAGGGGTATAGGTCGAAAACCCCCCCTGAAAAATTTGACTTTCGACCCC
>JAQGAR010000907.1:0-11540 GCA_034697865.1 Oribatida sp.
CAAAATTTTCCGAGTCAGGGGGGTTTTGGGCTGACCCCCCCCCCCCTTGGGTAACCCTGTTTAAAAGAATAAGATTGTCTGACATATTATATAGATTAATTATTTTCTGAGTTTTGATGTTTATTCTGATGAGCCTTAAGTCGAACAGAATTATTAGTGCCGTAATCACATTCTGGCCAAACACACCGATAAGCATAATACTTGTGCCGTTTGCTATGCATTAACCATGATGATTTCAAAGAATAGGACTTATCACAGCTGGGCCAGTCACAACGGTACGGCTTTTCCCCTGTATGAGTGTTCGTATGATCTATCAGGTAACTTTTCCAGACAAACTTCTTGCCACACTCAGGCCAATCACATTGGAAGGGACGGCTGGGTTTGTAATTCTTATCGTGTGTTTTCATATGGTATTTCAAAAGACATTCTTTTATATATGATTTGTGACATCCTTCGACATCACAAATGTATTGCTTTCCATTCGTGTGAAGAGATTTCATGTGATATATGAGACCATCTTTAGATATGTAAGTCTTTTGACAAATGTTGCAGATATTTTTTATTCCCTTATGGGTTGTCATGTGACCTTTGAGGTACCTAAGTTCTGCAAACCCCTTCTTGCACACTTCGCATAGATAAGGACGGGTGTGAATATTTGTGTGGCGCCTCAAACTCCTTTGGTCCTTAGATTTAAATGCACAGCCATCTTGATCGCATACTAAAAACGGTAAATCAGGAAGAAGGTCGGGATGTAAGGACCTCTTATGTAAAGTCAATGCACGTTTGTCTTTGAAAGCATTACCACATTTTTCGCAAAGGAATGGCCTTTCTTTAGAATGGCTGAGATCATGAGTTTTGAGCTTACTTTTGGAATCGGCCCTATATTTACAGCCTCTATGCACACATTTATACCTTTCTGTGTGTTTATTCCAATGTTTGTAGATAGAACTATATGTCTTAAAAACGGCTGAGCAATTGGCCCAATCACACTTGAATTCAGGGTTCTTTGAATGGCTTTCTTTGTGCCAATTTAAAGGACAGTTTGTTTCAAATGCTTTACCACAGTTGTGATGATCGCAGACATACTTGCGATGAGACTTTTTATGTTTCGACTTATCCTTTGAATTATCAGATATTTGTTTGTCATTTGAATCGCAATCAGTGTCTGAACTATCGTTAGATTCGATTCTGAAAACATGTTTGAGAAGCTCTGTATGTGGAGAATTAAGAAAGGTCATATAAAGTCAAGAACCTAACATAATACATATTCATAATTGGCACTGTCATTTAAAGTTAAAAGTTTTAACTCAATTTTCACATTTTCCTTACCTTGTTTATGATTATAAGTCTCATCGGAGGTTTGAAAAATTGATTCATTACAAACATTCCATTCTTGGATTTCTTGAGTATTGTTTTTTGTTTGAATAGGATTTTCATCGACTGAATAATCAGACATTTCCTCATTTGACAACTCGTAGTCGACATCAGCGTCTGAATTATCGTTATAGTCGATGTCGATGTCAGTGTCTTCTGATTCATCAATAATTGTATTTAGTTTTCGTTTCCTAAGATTCATTGGATTTCTCTTTTCTATTGTTTGAGTTTCAATTTGAACCTCTTCTTCGTTCACTTCATCTTGATTATCAGTTCTCAAACTCTTTTCTAAAGATGTGTTGACTGAAATGTTTTCATTTTCTTCCCGTTCTGTCGATTCAATAAATTCTTGAGTTTGGGTATAATTTTGTTCGTTGTTTTCATCAATGCTTTCATCGATTATCTCATTATTTGATAGATTCAAATAATTAATATCGCAGTCAATACCCTTTGAATCGTTGTATGCTTTTTCAACACTCAATTCATCGCTATTATCTTGGAATATTTTTGTGACATTTGTTTCTGATTTTAGATCAAAAACTTGTTTGAAAAAATCTAAATTTCTATTATATAAGAGGACTTACGATTGAGTTGATTTTCGCTAAACTTTTCCAAACACACAAAACATGATTTTTCGCACTCTTTTAGAACTTTTATATTAGTCTTAAAGTCACCCAAAGTTTTGATTTTTTCCGATAAAACCAAAAATTCCTTATTTGAAGCGAACTTTTTGTTGATTTCATTGAAATAATCGAAATAATTTTTATAATAATTTGAAAGTAATTTAAATTTAATTAATTTGAATGACAAACATTTGATTTTAATTTTCAACTGATTTATTAAAAGATTAAAATCTTCTCGACTCAAATCAATAAGTTCTGGAGTCGAAGACATTTTAATATATTATAAATAATTATAATTTTTATTTTAAAACGAATATCGATTTTCCAATGAGTTAACTAAATTTTATTATGTTTTTCTGTTTGAATCACTATTGGATACCATTGTAATAATGAAAACAAATTATTGCTTACTTAATTTTCTCAATTTCTGTTTCTAATCGAAGACTATTTTCAGAATAACTTTTACGCATTCATTCATTTGTTTCAGTTATATATTAAGTTAATATTATTATGACTTAAATTTATGAGTTTAATATTTTTATTGTTAATTAATGAATTCATTAATAATGAATAACCATTTAATTGATTCTGTTTTCAACTATTTGATTTTTCTTTTTATTTGGTTATTTAAGTCAAGGATCACCAAACTCGGCCACTTCAGGGGGGATCAGGGGAATTTTTTTGAAAAAATCCTAGCGGGATCAGGTAGGTGATAAAATGGCTGAGAAAACGGCCATTATACCGCTAAATCCGATTTAAATCCAGTTAAATTCACTTAATTTAGTTTAAATTGTCCTAAATTGAGTTTAAATCGAGTTTTTGCGGCCATTTTGGCCAGATTTACTGAAAAATTGCAATCTAGGGGGTCCCTCGAGCGGGACATGGGGTATTTTGGGCTGATCCCCCTTGAGGATCCTTGATTAAAGTATTGAACTCTTTTCGATTGAAATCAATTCTGAAGTCAATGACATTTTATTTAATGAACTATAAAAATAAAATGCTTCTTAAAACAAAATGCAAATTATATTAAAATATCAAAAACTTGACAACAAATCAATATACAGATCAATGAATTTAGAGCTCGAACTCCTCAAAGGTCGAGTTTGACTATCCTCAAAGTTTTGCCAGATATATTTTTTGATTTTCTATTCAAGTCATCATCATCTATAATTTGTTTTTTCTTGTGCCAACTTCTATGCATTGCCCTGGACTTTTTCGAACAGAATGACTTACGACAGCCGGGCCAGTCACAACGGTAGGAATTTTCATCGGTATCAGTGTTAATGTGATCATAGCTTTCCTGATGTTTTTTCAATGACAACTCTTTCATATATGATTTGTGACATCCCTCGACATCACAAATGAATAGCTTTCCCTTCAAATGAAGAGATTTCATGTGGTATATGAAACCACTCAAAGATGTGTATGTCTTTTGACAAATACCACAGAACTTTCCGATATTTTTATGGGTTGTCATGTGTTCCTTCAGGAGCTTGAATTTGGGAAAAGCCTCTTGGCAGATATTGCATATATGCTGACGGGTGTTGTGTGTATTTGTGTGATATTCAAAACTCTTTGGATTATTAGTTTTAAATTCGCAGCCGTTTTGATGGCATTTTAAAAACGGTAAATCAGAAAATAGTTCTGGATGAAAATCTACCTCATGTGAAGACAATTCGAATTGTCTCGAATTTAAATCTTTGGCTCCGCTAAACGGATCAGTACTTTTGTTGGTCTTAGACTTTGTCTTTTTCTCAGTGTTTGAAACGGTGTTTAAGTTATGTTTCCAATAGATGTGAGCCTTTACACCTCTTTTATCTGTGAACCACTTGTCACACCCATCCCAAGAACATTTAAATCCTGGCTTTGTTTGAGTCTTTCTCTTAGCTTTCCTGGGTCGGAATGTCTGATGTATTGATCCTAAGGACTCATTGTCAGAGACTTCTTCTACAGTAACATAACTATCCGATCGGTTCGAGTGGTAATCAATTTCAAAATCATTAGTTGCTTTTGATTTTTTGCGCACAGATTTATGTTTTCTCGTTGTGTGTGTATTTAGAGCCCTTTTACTTGTGAACCACTTCTCACAACCACTCCATAAACAATCGAACATTTCTATTGATTTATCATTTGATTCTTTAGACCTTCCGTTAGGTTTTTGAGAAGTCATCTCATTTTCAGAACATTCTTCAACACTCAAAAATTCGTACGGATCATTTAATTCGCAATCAAGTCCAGAATCGTCAATTGTTTTATGTTGCTTGATGACATTCCGGTGTAGTCTTGAAATGTGCAGGTCTAAAGCTTCTTGAGCAGTGAAAAACTGATCACAACCAATTCTATCGCATTGAAAAAGTTGGCCCACATTTGACTCGGTTTCAAGATTTGATTCAATGTTTTGTTGAATTGTATTTTCATGAATGTCCTCATCTACCAAGGCATGATTAATTTGTTCCAGTTGAATTATGCCATTTTCTGAATTATTGTCAAATTCTATGTCATAGTCTTTTGATTCCCCACTAATTGAAGTGACTTTTCGTTTCCTCAAACTTCTGATGTTTTTAATTTGTATTTGACTTTCATTTTGAACCTCTTCTTCAATGTCTTGGTAATTTTTCTTATTCTGGTCTGATAGGGGGTCTCTTAAGCTCTCATTTGAATCGATGTTTGGGTTTAGAGCAATTTCCTCCGATTCAATGGGTTCTTGTCGTTCAGCAAGAATTGATTCAAGACTTGCATCAATTGTCTCATCGTCTGATAAATCATTTGTATAATCAAAATCGTCAATATTTTCGGTATTGCTGTCAGAATCTTCTTCACCACTCAATTGATAGCTATTTCCTATGATTTCTATTTCATTAGATTTTTGATGAATCGGTTGAAACCTATTTTCTAAAAAATAATTGAAATCAAAAGATTAATAATTAGTAATTATTAATTACTTTGTGTTCGTGGCTTTTGTATTTGTATCCAAAGTCTTTGAAACAAATTATTAAAGTCTATTAAAATTACAAATAACTTACCATTTAATTGATTTTCGCTCAACTTTTCCAAAGACACAAAACATGATTTTTCGCACTCTTTTAGGACTTTTATATTAGTCTTAATGTTATTCAAAGATTTGATTTTTTCCGGCAAATCCAATAATTCATTATTTGAAGCGATATTTTTGTTGATTTCATTGAAGTAATCGAAATATTTTTCATAACTATTTAACAATAATTTATATCTAATCAAATGTGTGGACAAAAATTTAACTCTTTGTTTCAAATAATTGATATCTGAGTTATTGTCTTCTAAATAACTGAGATCTTCCACATCTAAAGGGAACAACATTTTTAAGTGACTCAATTATTAGAAAACTAACAATTCTTAATAAAAATTCTAAATGTCTTTTCTTGTAATAATTTCCTTATAACATTGAAACAACAAAAAATTATTGGTTTTTTTGCTTAAAAAACCTTTAAAATTTTTTGTCAACTATACAAGGTCATGCCCAGTGCACAGTGCAGTTACCTGTATGTTAGGTGTTTGAGAGACAACATACTGTCAGCATTATTGGCATAACTACCTGGTATCACAGTCTGTGCCTATGCTCTCAGAGCATTTAGAAAAACTTGAATTTCAAGTCTAAGAACCGGTCATTTAAATTCTGAACTATTCAAACGCAACAGTGCTTGAAGATACAGACCCTCCTGCCTAGTGAATGGATCCTCTGTATATTATTTCGCATGCAAAACTCTATTTACATTTTGAGCAAGATTACAAATACATACAAAATGTGCACAATGTAAAGACAGACTGAATATTCCTTAGCTTACATACAAACTTTGTATTACAAAGCATTACAATTATGAATACTCAACATAAAGGAATTCTAAACAATGATGTTTAACATTAAAAAAAAATACTCAAGACTCTTAAATTAAGAATTACCAATAGGATACATTGCTCTCCTACAACTTATTTTAAGACTTGTAAAATTCACTTGATCTGGGTGAAAAAGAATTGCAAGATAATTTATTCAAATATATTAAATTAAAATTATAATGAATTCATCCATTTAGTTTGGTTTTTCAAATGATTTGATTTGATTAGATATTCATAGAAATAAGCGAAATATTTTTATAGTTATTTTAAAGTAATTTGAACCTAATAAAATCTATTGACAATACTGACATTAGAGCTTTTCTGTTCATCTGCGCACAGAATAACAACAAATGGAGCCTAATGGAGAAGGGCTTTATGTTCTAATGTCAGTAATTTAATATCGCTTTTAAATTGATTTATCTTAATATTAATTAACTTTACTTACCTACTTTTGTACTTGGCAAGTTTCAAGATATTTTTAATATAGAAAAAAGTATGAAATACGCGTTTCAAGACTCAATTTAAATTTAATTTCAACTAAAACTGTTTTTCGTAGTTACATTTCCACAATTGTGTAAAAATTCAAACTTGAACAAAAACATAAGTCACATGAAGACTCATGATGAAGTGCTCTTTAAACACAACGTTATTATTTTGTAAATCTTTTTTCAATTCAGTTTCAAATCTCAATCAATGAATAAATTATATAATTAAAAGATTTTATTCATTAATTAAATTGATTTTACCTTAAATCTATTCATTGGATTGATTTTCATGTGTTTTCAAATGTTTTTTATAATGAATATTATTGGTTGAGCCGTAAACACAATGCGGACACTTATACCGACCCTCACCCTTATGTCTGGCCACATGAACCACCAGACTCTGTTTACGTGTGTATGTTTTGTCACAATTAGGCCAATCACACGAATAGGTTGTCTCTAAGGTATGAGTATTCAAATGGTCTTTCAAATCAAAAATTTTACCAAAGAGTCGGTCACAGCCGGGCCAATCGCACGGCAACTTTACCCTAGGCTCGGACGAGTGAACTATCATATGCTTCCTGAGATTACAGGTGTTTGAAAACGACTTTTGACACTCTGGGCACGAAAAGGGACGGGTATGTTGTTTCTCATGTTTATAAATAAAACTTCTGGACTTAGTTTTGAATTTACAGTCAGTTTGTGAGCACTTAAACCACGGAATGTCATCGAACTCGAGTGGATGTACTCTTAATTGGTGATTCTTCAATAGATCCTCAATTCTGAAACATTTGTTGCAGTCGTTGATCAGACATTTGAATGGTCTCTCCTCTGAATGAGTCTTCTGATGATTTTTCAATTCGTATGGAAGGTTTCCTCTAAACTGACAGCCCTTATGAGTGCAGCGATAAACCCCTTTATGTCTATTCATATGTCTATTAAAATGTGTTTTTCGTTTGAAAAGGCGTTTGCAGTCATCCCACTCGCACTTGTATTGGTAAGTGGAATGTGTCTCTTGGTGGCGTTTAAGATAAGCCATAGTTTTCAACTGTTTTCCACATCCGATATGATTACAGACTAAGACTTTTTGTTTTTTATGTTTTTTGTTCAAATGTCGATTCAAATCGATTCGTTTATTTGCGTTGTAATGACAGCCACCGACAAAACATCGGAAAGTATTTTGAGTCCCATTTTTATTCGATGACTTGTCTTCACTCAACTCTTCATTTGAATCAGAAGAATCAACCACTTCTTCGATAATTGAATCGCAATCAGTATCTGAACGGTTATTACATTCGTTGTCACTATCTTCTGATTTAACACTAATTGAATCGAGTTTTCGTTTTCGAAGTCCTCTCAAAGCACTCCGAGTTTCTGTTGTTATTTGACTTTCATTTAAAACAATATCTTTGTTTTGAGTCAATTCTTTTGGCACTTCATTTGTCTCATCTGAAGGAATGTTCTTTTCTTTTGAATCCATATTATGTTCGCTTGTTTTTGATTTTCTAAGATTCAGTTCATTCTTCTCTTCTATAGTTATCTGACTTTTATTCCGTACCACTTCTTCATTGATTTCATTTATGACACTTTGTTCTATAGGTGTGTCCACTGAAATGTTTTGTTTTCTATCAGTTCTTAAACTTCTAATGTTTTGGATTCGTATTTGACTTTCATTTTGAACCTCTTCTTCATTGTCTTCGATTTGATTCTTCACATTCGGATCAAATGAAAACTCTCCTGTCTTTTCATTTGACTCATTGTTTGGAACATTTATTAACGATTCAATCGGTAATTGTCTTTCAACAAAATCTTCATTAATACTTCCATCGATTGTCTCGTCATCTGATGGATTCGCATAATTAATATCGCAGTCAATACCCTCTGAATCGTTGTCTGAAACTTCTCCAGCAATCAATTCGCCATTTTCTGCGATTTCTATTTCATTTGATTTACGAGAAGTCGATTGCAATTCATTGCCTGAAAATTAAATCTAATATTAAAACAAAATTCAAAGAAAATTCAAATAAAATCATTCAAATAATTTCGTTACTCTTTGTTTGAGTCGAGACATCTCTCGTTTCGACAGTAGTTTTGGTGACATTTGTTTGTGATTTTAGACCAAAATCTTTTGTTTAACACAAATGTTTAAAATATATTCCTATTATATCAGAGAACTTACACTTCAATTGATTTTCGGTCAACTTTTCCAAAGAAACTAAACACGATTTTTCGCACTTTTTTAGAACTTTTAGATTAGTTTTAAAAGCATTCAATGATTTGATTTTCGTAAACAAATCCAACTCATCGTTATTTGAATCAATAGTTTTATTGATTTCATTGAAATAATCGAAATATTTGTCATAACTTCTTAACAATAATTTAAATTTAATTAAATCTGTTGACAAACATTTTATTTTTCGTTTCAACTCATTTATATCTGAATTTTCTTCTGATTTAAAATCTACGAATTCTGAAGCATTCATATTAATCGAGCAAAAGTTAATTGCTTGAAATTCGAGGTCTATTTTAATATAATTTAATAATAGTTTGTATCAAGTTTTTCTCAGAATTCAAAACATGAAAATGTAAACAAAAACAAGTGATTCAATTAAAGGGCTGTTCATAAGCAACGGAAATATTTTAAAACACACTTTTCTCAGTAATTTAAGATCTATCAAATATTAATAAATACAATTTTACCATGATCAATCACGATTAGTCCATTGATTAGATTAGCAAAAGACGAAACAATACAAAATCACTTCAAAATAAACAACATTTTCAGTGGAATTCATTTAATGAAAATTTTATTTATTATTAAACACATTTTTTACGACGATAACAAAGTATACATTTTTATAACTTTATAAATATATTTTTGAAATTTAAATGAATAGAACATTTTTGTTTCTAATGAAATTGTGTTTAACAAATTTAAGCCCAATTTGAGTCCCCCCCCCCACGGTGAATATCCCTGCTTTGTTACCGCCAATTGAGTGGATTTCTCACGAAAATATATTTTCTATATTCAAAGTAATTAACAAAACTTCGCTATAAATCTTTTTGGGCAAAGATTTATATGGCAAAGTGTGCTAGCTTAGCTTCACATTCATTAAAATTAAAAGATTTTAACCCTATTATCGGTTGTTCTGATTATTGCTTAAAGAGCTTTCGTTGTTATCGTTTGATAGTTGTGAGGAGAGTTTGTTTGTTTTCTTCACTTTATGTCTTTGTTGATGTGTTTGATAGATATGATTGTAGAGAATCTCTTTTGATAAATACGTTTTATCACAATTAGGCCAATCGCACGAATAGGTCGTCTCCATAGTGTGACCATTCAAATGTTGTTCAAATCTGTCTTTCCTTGAGAAGAGTCGGTCACAGCCGGGCCAATCGCACCGATAGGATAGTTCGGGGGAATGGTATGTCAAACAATGTGTCTTTAAATGTGTTTTGTTTGCAAAACGCTTTTGGCATTCAGTGCAGACAAAGGGACGGGTATGTAGTCTCTTGTGTTGGAATATGGCCTTGCTTGATTTTGTTTTGAAATTGCAATCAGTTTGTGTGCACTCAAACCACGGAAATTCATCAAACTCTTGTGGATGTGCTCTTAATTGATGGTGTTTTAATTGAACTGCATTTTTGAACTGTTTATTGCAATCAGTGATCAGACATATAAATAATCTGTCGTTTGAATGACTTATTTGATGGCCACTCAATTCTTTTGCAGTCTTTCCTCTATACTGACAGCCCTCATGAGTGCACACAAATGTTTTCTTTTGTCGGTGTCTTTGCATATGACGCGCGAAAGAGTGCTTTATATTAAAAACTGCTGTGCAGTCCTTCCACTGACACTTGTATTCGACATCTGAAGGTATTCTTTGGTGTATTGTTTGATGTTTTCGAAGATATTTAGCCAAAGGAAACTGTTTCCCACAACCGATATAATCACATGTAAAGACTTTTGGAACTTTTGGGTGACGCTCTCTCTTATGGCGTTCAAAATATTTCCTATGGTTTCCCTCATAATTACATCCCTCGTCATTACAGCGGAAAATACTTTGACCATTAACATCAATTTCAGAATTGGAAGAATTTTGTTCGCCATTTAACTCGAAGTCAGGATCTGAAGAATCGGTGCACTCTTTTTCTTCGGATTTAACGCTAATTGAAGTGAATTTTCGTTTCCTAATAGTTTTGGTGTCTTTTTTATTGAACTGTTTTTTCTTTTTAACATTTCTTTTATTGCTTTGAATTTTATTCTTATTCAACGGTTTGTTCCCGAAGTAGACAATGGTATCGATGTTCTGTTTTTCTTCCACTTCTGGCGATTCGACCGTTTTATGAGAACTAATATCGCAGTCAATACCTTCTGAATGAACGAAACAAATGCTTTAAAAATCTATTCATAATTTGAGAGAACTTACGATTGAATTGATTTTCGTTTAACTTTTCTAAACACACAAAACATGATTTTTCGCACTCTTTTAGAACTTTTATATTAGTTTTGATATCATTTAAAGACTTGAATTTATTCACTAAATCCAAGTCTTTATTATAATATTCAATAGTATTAAGGATTTCATTGAAATAATCGAAATATTTGTCATAACTTTTTAGCAATAATTTAAATCTACAGAAATTGTCGGACAAAACACTAATTTCTTGTTTTAATTGATTTATATCAAGATTATTGTCTTTAGGTTTGAAGATTTCACCAGGCTTAGATTCTGACGAATACATATTTAATCCATAGAATAAATAAATTTTTAATTATATCAAAAATTATTGTTTGAATTTAATTTTTCTCAAAATTCAAAACATAAACAAAAATACAAATGGTTTTGAGGGCTATTCATAGATAACGTTAAATATTTATTTAAATCGGTTTTTATTTTGAAATCCAATCATTCTCTCAAAAAGACTTACAAGTAAACTAATTCATTGAAATCTCTCTGATCGGAATGATTTTCATGCCATTTAAAAGAGCTTGATATTTGGAATAAGATTCTATAGTTTTTATCTGCGTATGGCCATGTTGAAGGCCCGAAATGGCCACTTCAAAATTGCAAGAAAATTCGTGAATTGAAAGAAGAAATTCAATCTTTAGTAATGTTTTAATGTGAGGTTCAATGCATTTATCAATGAATTCAACTTTACTAAAAATTCATTTATTTCAATAAATTCTAAC
>JAQGAR010000908.1:0-11540 GCA_034697865.1 Oribatida sp.
AGACTCAGAATAGACTCAGAATTAGGGATGCACCAAAGTAATTTTATCGAGAAATATTTCTAGAAAGTTTTTCAACCTCAATTATTACGTTATATAATTCGACATATTTGTTTAACATGGTCCTCCCATAGAACCCAATGATGACTGTGATTTAAATAAACTTGAAGCTTCTTTGTTAAACCGGATTTAGATGTAAAATAGTCAAAATAGCGGCCATTTTGACGGTCATTCTTCCCCCGACCCCCTGATTCTTACTTTAGTCCTCCCATATTCTAGAAACTCACACCGATTAAAAATTTGCAGAAATATTTCCGAAAATAGTTTGTTTCTATTTGGTGTAACCCTATCCCTATCCATATCCATATCCCTGCACACTATAGTCTGTAAAGCAATCATTCAAATGGATTAGTGAACGACGAGTTAAAGTACTGGTAATTGTGATATTTATCGACAAATTGATTATAAATGCAATGCAAGCAAAACATTTGAGATGAGAGGGGAGCGTCAGACTCAACAATGACTGGGAAAGTGCTTTTTTGTTGCATTTCTATCATTAAAACTGCTTAAATCGAGTCTTGCAGAGAATTCTGAGCTAAGATAGCGATGAAATAGTCTTTTTGGAAGGAAAAGGAGGTATTGATCTTAAATAAGGCGATGGGAATACCATTGAATGCCATTTTCTTTGAATATAGAGATTGCACCAAACGGTATGATATGATGGAGTGTAGAGTCGAGGCACAAGACTTTGAAAACAGCATTGCTATTGCATTTGGAGGCTTCCATCAGAACAATTCCCACGTTAGACACACAGACAGTGCTTATATAAGATCTCACGACAAACACGAATCTTCTCTCAGACCGACATTTGGCACAAAAAGAAAAACTTAAATCAAACTCAAGTCTAAAGTAAAGTCTATTCGAGTGATTCGATGTCCTCTTAACTCACAATTTATTTGCAATAACTATAAATAAAATGAGAAAAATTAAAATCAAAACTTTCCAAACATTACTTTGTATTTTAGTTTAATTCAATTATTTTTCTTTAGTAGAGACGTCCAAAGAGGTCTGCATTTTTCAAACTTTTTCTTGTTTTAACAAAACGCTGTTTACAAGAATAAAATTGAAAATAAATTTTTGCCAATATGAAATCAGAAAAGATTCTTTCAAAATAAATCATGTGTTCCATTTGAGTTAGCAAGGGAATTTGATTCCTAATAATAATAGCAAGAATTCCTTTATCATCGCAAGCAATATATTTGAGATAATTATATATAAATCTATTTTTATATATAAATATATATCTTCTGAGCACATATTTCCGTTATATTTGCTCGATTATAATATCAGGAAATAATACCAAACTCAATTTTGATAATATGTTTTGTTAGTTGTAAACATGAGCCCAGTATATTAAAGTATATTAGAGTATCGCTCATTTGAATTGCATTTTTAAGTGTCAGGTAATTGAGGAAAAACGCATTTTTATTTGCATTTAAAGTATATATTTTTATTTGAATTTAAATGAGATTCTCTTCATTTCGCCCAAACTTAGAGTGCTTTCAGTTATTCGCAAAAATGGTTCAATAAATGAAAAAATATTATTTAATAAATCTTTTGATATTTCATGGATTTTATGCCTCATATGATTAGGAATTGAAATCAAATGAATTTTTCCAGAATAAGCATGTAAAAAATAGGTAAGCCCTTGTCGTGTCTCGCTATTCATGGCTTCTTCTTGAATTTCTGAGACCAGATTTTTAATTAAAAAATCGCGAATCGATTAGAAGAGAGGAATCGATTGCAGGGAGAAAATCGTATGACGAGATCTGATGCCAGTGTGTCGTGAAAGCCGAACAACAACGACATTACAGACAACTCTGAAGGCTTTCCTAATAAATAGCTAAATGTGCCAAAAAATCTAACTCCAACTTAAATGGTAAACTCATTTCTTTGCCTTAAATTTTCCTCTGAGTAGAGAAAAAGAAGAGAAATACGTTTAATAGATTTTCTTGCATTTAAACTAACAATTTAAAGACTAGACTTAGAGCACAGTGTATATTCGAAGCGCAGTGTATAGAATATCGGAATAAGGATCGCATTAATGATATATCAGAAGAGGATTTTTGCAAAGTTTCTGCAAAAGGTTTTGCTCTCAATTTTTCTATTTATGTCTATTTTTGCAACAAATGAGAAGAATCTCTTGACCTGAACTGGACTTAAGTTTACCAATTATTGGTGGTTTTGAGTCGAGCACTAGAATTAATAGAAGGCTCAGCCTTTTATGTGATGAGCCTCTATAGAGTAATAGTGCATCTTTACGATAAAGCTATCGAACGGCACAGACTATGAGCTAAGCGCAAGAAGATACTAGAGCTGCCAGGGAGCTCAGGGCTATTGCAATGTCTGATAGTAAAATCAAACAATACTTCAAATTTATGCAATCAAATAAATGTTATTTTTTACAGACTCTTCAACTTATTCTTTGCCTCTTCTCAAGGAAGATCTCAATTTTTGGATCGTCTCATAGACTTTGGAGGAAGATATAACTTTTTGGGTTCAGTGGAAAGAAAAGTCTAGAGTTCTGTTACTTATTGATTGGATATTTTCTAAAGAATTTCTTATTACTCCTTATTCTCTGTTATTATTATTTTTATATTTTCTTTTCTTCGACCATCAAAAATGGTCGTCACATAAAATAAATTGAAATTTATTGTGAAATACATTTTATACTTCTTAACAGACAATGATTTTTGTTCCGCTGTTAAGAAATTGTTGAAAATGGAGCTTGCCTCTCCTTTTTCTTCTTCGCTGCCCTATTATTTGAAGTCTAAACTAAAAATAGAGTTCCTTATCTAGGTCTATAATTGTCGAGGAATTAAATGTGAGATATTTTGTATTCGAAACCAAATTAAATATACATTTATTCTATTATTTAACTTTTGTCTGTCTATTGTCTGTCCGGTGGAGAGACAGAGATCTATCTGTAATTGTGATGTACTCAACAAAATTAAATATCAATTCAATTAACAAAATGCCATTCGATTGTCTATATATTGGATTAAATGCAAAGACAATATTTAGAGTTCTTCTGAAGATTGAGAATACAATGCTTTCATTGTTTTTGGCAGACATTCATCGATCAAATGTTAAAAGTCTTTGGACAGCACTCACTCATCGCTATTTGCAAACCATTTTTATCAAATTATAATTCTGATCAAAAGTCAGAACTTCAAATTTGAAAGATTATATTTAAGATTTAAGAATCACCAAGTTAAATTCCCATAGGAAAAATCATTTTAACGATAAGTTATCAATAAAACCATTGATGGACTCAAAGAATAGCTTCAATAGGTTTTAATCTCGTATTCAATAATTGATTTGATGTTTTTGTTGGTATATTTTATGATCAACTCATGTGAATGTCGTCTTTAGTTCTAATTCTCACTGGTATTGTATAACTCAATCAAATTGCAATAAATTTTGTCGGAAACACAAGAGTTAGGAAAATATAGAGAGGACTCCACTCAACAGAAGAGACAAAAGAATTGTTGTGAAAACATTTCGAAATCCAAATCTATTTGATTGCATTGAATGTTGTGTTTAAATAAACTTTCGCTTAATTTCTGATCAAAATATTTGAGACGAGTCACTAAATTTGATTGGTTTGCCCGAAGCCATAGCCACTCATCCGAGGCAATGGCATATTCCGGGCTCATCCGATCCTTCCTGTAATCACTACATTGCAGGAAATAATCATATAATTGAAGAAAAATCTTTACATTGAACTCAAACTATAATAATGTGGCGAACAGTCTCTTCAAATAATTTAAAATATTGGACTTCAAAAGAGAATTATATGAAAAGAGTGAGTGAAAGACAGAGGTGTGGCTTCAAAACGACAATGTGTTCTCTAAAAATATTGATTGATTGCAGAACATAACAAAAACATTTCCCAAATGATATCTTTTAACTTTAAACTTTTGCCAAGAGTATCAAAAGAAACGATAGGAATACCACTTATATTAAAAATGATTGCCACACGTAATTAAAATTGATACATGTTCCATTATATAAATGATGGCTCAAACAAAAACCATTAATAAATTGTTGAGCAGTTAGTCAATAAAACTGCTCTTTTAAAATGTTATTATGTTTTACACAGTTTTACACTAAAACTAATGCTTATTATTTTTATAATGAATTCAAGAATTTTTATGGAAATTTATTTTTCATCGAAATTAAAAAGTAATTCATTTTTAAAGGCATTAAACTTTGAAAAAGAGCATAATTTTTATGAGTCAATTGAAAAATAGTTTATTATTTCACTCACGAGAATAGTTAAAGAGTGGAAATGATGTGTCGGTACTGTTGTATGAAAAGGTTATTTGCCTCTAATGGCTACTAATTTATTCTTGGCAAAGCATTTGCCAATTTATCATCGGCGGTAATTTCTTGAGCACTAAACTATCGAAGAGAATAACAGACATATTTTGTCTCTAATGTTGCGTTTTATTGTAAATGTGTTGTTATGTGAGAAATATTTTTGCAAACATTCAATTTAAGGCAACAAAAAGAGTGTTTGGAATTCAGAATATTCTGATCCATCAAAAACATGAAACGACTGGTGCTTAGAGTCAGCGATGAATTAATTTCCTCGAAAGCACTGTTGATTTGCTCTTTAGATCTCTTTTCATGAAAATTGAGCTCATTTTGTGAAGCCTTAAGGGATTATCACTGACTGGTCCTTAAAATACAAATGGGGTTTACAGGAGAGCTATCACTCACTTCGAAGAATTGAATTACAATAGCGTTAAAAGCAATTGAATTTATAAAAGAAATGAACAAAAAATTCATTACGAATTCAAATCTAATTGTGATTCAAATATGTGTTATTGATTTGAGTGGGATTTCAAATGCATTCAATGCCTGTGCACTGAATGCTAGTCAATGGTTCAGACAATTATATCAATGGATAGAACAGAGAGTTATTGAGAAAATAAAGTGAGAAAGAGTGGAATACCATGTGCTTCAACAGATTCACTATCGGTATTCACAATGAAAGAGATGGCAATTAAAATAATCGTTGATTTCCATGACTCGCACTTAACCATTGTCTTCATAATAATGGGCGACAGAGCACTACATTCCAAACCGATTCTAATAGAAAGTTCACTTTGGAGGCTATCACTACATTTCCTAATTGTATACCAATAACACACATTCGGATACTTTTTTCAATTATTTACAAATTTATTTAAAAGGAGCGGAGACTTAAACAAAAAACTTAAAACACTTGACAACAAACGTAAAACTAGAATCGCTTTCAGTTAACTGATAGTTGGCTTCAATACTAGTGAAACGACGGCTGTGTCGACAGCATCTCCACTCTTAACTCTAGAAGCCATGATATGAATCTACTGTTCCTATTGTAGAGCACACAGACAGAGAAACAGCACCAGAGTTATGTAGTGGAGCAGCACCAACGGCTTCGGCATCACTTCGTATGGCAGCACAGGCAGTTTATTGAACAGAGTTTGGAGCAGTTGGCACAGTTCGCACAGTTCGCATGCTCTATCAATCGATTCAACACAAACCAAATCTAATAACTCTTATATAACTTTACGATTCATAACCAGAGACACCTCTTTGGAGAACTCAACATTTGTGGCAAAAAAACGTACCCAAAAATCCAAACATTTTCTCTATTCATAACAATTATTATGCTCTCAAACAAATCATTGATTAGTTCTTTCAACTTTTATTACAACTGTCTCTCAAAGGATTTACAAATGAAAACATTTCTTTGAATTTATGCCAACGAATAAATAAATTCTTGTTTTTGTTTTTTATTATCATTTGATTGTCAGACAAATGCGCGAAAACTTATGTTAAAATCAATTTCGACGCAAACATTCATTTGATTTATATTTAGTGTTTTGAAAGAAAAATACATTAACTCATTCAATGATAACAATTATAATAAGAAACTTATTTCTTTAATTGAGACCAAATTACCAAACAGATGATATTAATCGCGAGTTTGCGTTCAAAACTGCAATTCAAACTTAATTTTAACTAATGATTGCGATTTGAACCTCATTCCAATTATTTTATGCCTCCCTCTCATTCAATAGACTATTGACTCAGATTTTTCAACAAAATTATAAAAATTTAAAATAATTATCGTTTTGTTAATTAGTGTTTAAACCAAAAGTTACTTTAAAAATGTATTAAATGCCAGAAATTGTAATTAAAATCAGAGCTGATTGCAATCAATAGACAAATATATTTTAATTGTGAATAGAAGAAGATTTTCCAACAAATGTCAAATCGATAATTTGCTAAAATCTGATAATTTATTTGATTTATTGTTTGCCATTTATTATTCATATAATTAAATAGAAAACAAGACTTTTCACATATTTTTGTTGACATCGTTGTAATCCTTATGGCTTTCAGTTATTTGTCAGTTAAGTTCAAAATTATTTGTCAAATCAAAAGGCTTTCTATTTAATGATAAATTTCTTTAAATATTCCTTACATTCATGTCTTCACTAATGAACGGTTTGTTTGAAGAATTAATATTTTAGTTCAAGAAATTCGTTGCAAAACCAAATATGTTTTGCAATGAAGTGTTCTTTCAGTCGTTCTTTGCTCAGAGCTAATCAGAAATGTTGTTTGTTGAATATTATTCAAGGATAAAAAATTATATTAATTAGAGATGTCAAAGGGAGGAGTTATGTCTTCAGTGCTCTCTCCTTGATTATCAACTTAAATCAACGTTTTACAGGAGTAAGGTCTACCCAATAACTATTAAAACAAAAAGCAAATTAACATGCCAATTTTTTAAAAGGGCAGATTTTCAAAAATGATCTTGAGCAAAAAATATTTGAAAGCAAAAGTTCAGAATTGAAAGTCGACTTGCACATGCTGAATAATTGGTTTTCATTTAAGTAAACTTGGAAACCCCAATGATATCTATGATAATAAAAGAGATGATTTGCAAAGTATTTATGTGTGCGAACTATATGTGAGCTTCAGGAAAGGCCTGCACAGCATTACTTCAGGTGATTGCATGTGAACTTCAGCTCAGATCAGATAATTTAAAAATATTTTACTCAAAAATAAAACACATTTAAATACCAGAGAAGAAAACAGTTGTGAATAACGACTCAAAGGTTTGCTGAGAAGAACACATTAAATGAAAATCCGAGTAAAAATTTAAGTCACGTCACAGACAGTGATCGCCAAAGATTTGTCACATCAGTGGAGAGAAATAGTTTTTGGGCAAAATGTGTCTGATTTGATCATTTCATGCAATAATATTTATATTTAGAAACACACAAATTGTATAAAAGCCGGAAAACCTAAATTCAAATATCAATTTGTTTGGGCTTTTGTTGTCCATAAGTCTTGTGCTTTGATCGCCGACCAAAATGTAAAAGTTTAAAGAATACAATCCTTGATTCGGATTTAGAAATAAAACTCAGGAAAAATTGACTGATTCCTCAAATCCAGGGCTAAATTCAAAGGAAATGCTTTGGTTTGGATTTGAAGAAAGAATTTATTGCTTTGACATCAAATATTTTACTTACTTTTCTTTTGGGGGATTTTCGATTGACTTTCAAATAATGACATTTTTTAGTTTTTTGTCATAAATTTAATAGATTTTTAAATAAACAAAATATAGATATAAATATATATACTATTATTATTGAAAGAATATTTTGTCACTTCTATAATAGAAATGTCAATCTTTTCATATCTTTAGCAGATTTTTATCTCATATTTCTATTTTTAGTCTCGCATTTCACGCCAATTCTCATGTCTATCAAAATCAATAAAGTGAATTGAACCAGATAAAGAGCTTTTGTTTTAGTTTCGAACGCTAATCTAGGATCAAATATCTAATTTTTAATTAGATTCACTTGCTATAAGTTGTGTGTTTTCATACCGTTTCCAATTAATATTTAATTATTTTCTAAAAATAATTATTAATCTCTGTTTTCGTTTAAATTGTTTAAAACAAATTTTCACATATTTTGGGAATTTTTCAAATCAACTGTAAATTAGTGAATAAATAATTAAATCAGTGGTAGAAATAGTCGACAATTGACGTATGAATTAATAAGAAAGGATAAAATGAGCACAGAATGAGCACAGAACTCAATGATGTGCACAACCGTTCGTTTGATGAGCTGTGCATTCATGTGAACCCAATTAACCTGAACTCTACTCTTTGCGCTGCTGTCTCTGTGTATGTGCTCTATAATAATGAGAGTTTTGTTGGGTTTTGCTCTTCTCCTCAAATCCCAGTATTATCTGTAGTAATGTTAAAATGAAAGCCAGAGTCGAAAATATATTCTCTTTTTGACTCCACTTGTAATCGAGTGAAAATTTTACACCGAATTCATTATTTTTAGTGCATTTCGTAGAAATCATAAGCACTTAATTTGAATGAATGTATAATTAATCGCAAAATTTTATACATTCTCTCAGATTTTCTCTAACAATAAATCGTTCGCTTAATTCTGTGCAAAACTCAGCTCTCATTTCTCTACAAATGAATGATTTTTCTAAACAGTTATACAGTAATAAGACAAAAATATATAGTGATGGAAAGGGATGAGAGAGAGAGAGAGAGAGAGAGAGAGAGAGAGAGAGAGAGAGAGAGAGAGCTATGAATGTGTTGGTCCGGAAATCTAATTTGTCATGCGCTCCAAGAATAGAAAAGAAAATGATGCCAAAGGAATGCCAGAATGTCTCTATGCCTGTGCTCTTCCTGTACAACATCCTCATTGAGGTTCGCGTTATTTCAATTAAGAGCACTGGCAGAGCACTGGGCGAACATTATAGGCATCACTTCCTATTCACAATCGCATTGAATTGACTGCAATTCTATTGCGATACTAATTGTTTAGAAGAGATAATAAAAGTGTTCACTGATTACTCATTCGATGCATTAGTCGCTAATTCTAAACAAAAACCTTTTTTCATTATTTTTCTGATTCACAAACAAATCATTTTTGTTGTCTTTTCTATAAAATACATTTGTCACTCATTTTCCTCGAAAATTATATTCTAGTAGAGTGTGTTTGACCTATGAATGCATACCAAATGATGCGTTTATGTAACCCTTGACCTTTAAATGTGTTGAACAGCACAACGACACCAAAGCCATACATTTATACGTTTCTCTGCGATAGACTGATATAAAAACAAAGAATGAAAAACATTTGGAACATTTTAGAAGAAAACATATTTTCACAAAATTTTGGCGAAATATCCTGAAAACAGCTGAGAACTTTATTCAAACCAAATGTTTTGCTATTTGAGAACATATTCACTAAATTCCTTTTTTGGGCTTAACTTTCAAAATTGAATTCTCCCATAAAATGATTTAAAATTAAGATAATTGAATTCAATTAATGATGAGTGGAATCGGATGTCTCGCCTTATATATAATTCATCATATTTTTAGATTCGTTTTATTTTCATTTCATTTGACTAAATATTTTCTTATTCCTTCTCAACCTTTCTAATCAAATGATACGTAAGAGTAATGTTTGTTATGAAGAATGGCTTTCGGCTAAAGTTTAACATTTGTCTTATATGTATGTTTGGATCGAATCGAGTTTTTTCTTTTAAACCAATTCTTTTATAGTAATTATTTGTTTTGTTACCAATCGAGAGATATTTGAAGTCAAACCTTTCCTTTTAAGATAACTAACATTTAGATCCAATGATTGATTGTAGGAATGGTATAATCAAAATGGCATTAATTGCAATGTAAAGAGTAAGTAAAAGAAGAGGTTTTTAATTCTTGTGCTGAATAGAGCTACGCTTCAGTTCATTATCAACAGACGTTTTGGTGAGCTCTACCACTCTCTGCGAACATTATTAATGTTTTTCCTCCGATATAAATGTCGATAACGGCTTTGGGCTGAGAAATAAAATAACGACTTCCAAATGGCACCGATAGATACCAAATGCAAAATCCAGTCCAACAAACAATACATACAATGAATCTCTTTTAAAACAAATTTTATGTAATGTCTACTTTTAAACGCAGATATAATCAAAACCGGCCCTAAATATTCAAGTGTAGTTTTCTCATATTTTCTAAACAGTAGTAAATGGAAAACAATAAACTTGGGAGAGAGAGAGAGAGAGAGAGAGAGAGAGAGAGAGAGAGAGACTAAAAGGATTTGTATCTGAATTGGAATAATTAATTTAACTCAAAGTTTTTGATTCCTGAAAAGCCCTGGATTTTTGTTGAGAGGAATCCTTTAGTTTTAGGAATGCGGCGCTGTTGACAATATGTCTCTTAAAGTGATTGGATGACCACAAATCAAATGCCAGACTTAAAGAAGCGTAAACTCACATATGATATCATAAATTTCATATATCAAAAGGTTAAACAATTTGGCCTAAAGTAGTGAAGAGACGAGAATTTGAAAAATGACGGCACAGTTGACACAGTATTAAATAATGTGATGTCTAATGAAATGGTCACCACTGGCTCTACCATTTGCAGCACCACTACTAACGTCATCACAAATCAAAATCTATTGAATTACTTGTGATTCAATTCAGGACTCGTTTTTCGTTTATTTTGATCGCTTTGGCGAAGAAATGGGTCAGTCTTTAGTCGACACCTCTAATGAACCAACGATTCAGACGAACAGAGATTTTCCTTTTTATCAAAATATGTATTCTATTAATGTTAACTCAATATTAAACAATATTTTCTTTATCATTGTTGTATCTAGATAGTTTAGATCATAACTTCTCGCTCTTTACGTTATCCTTTTGAAAAATCGAAGGGAATGACCTCCAACTCTATCTCCTCGATCAATGAAAACTCTTGATTTGGAAAAGGATTCTAATCTATTAATCAATTGCTCAATGAATCCAAGAGCACATAAAAACCGAATCAAGACTTATCTAATTTGTTTAACAAAAGCTGAGCAAACTTGTAAGCTGGTCAAACAAACACAGCATTCTAAGAAACAAATACGAACTTATTGTTGAAACTGATTTGTTTCCGATAAAAAATCAACTATTGATTGAATAAAAATCCAATTTTATAATAATTCGGATGAAATAAAAATAATATTTCATTCGTTACTTTCAAACAATAATTCTGAAAAATGTCTCAAAGAGTTGACTATAGAAATAGTAGTTCATCTGAAATTGTCAAGTTAATCAATTCGCCGCAAGGTCATATTGAAGCCATCGGCCCAACAATTCCTGGTATTCTTTGTCAATAATATTCTACCAAACTTGCTTCCTTAAAGCTTAATATAAATCTAGTGCATTTGCATCCATTGTGATTATAAAATAGAAATTCTGTATTTGATATCTTGTTAACAATGAATTTCATATGATTTATGTCTGAAATATTGACTGAATATATGAACAAGGATTCGAATCAAATCAAAACTCACTACATTTACCCCCCATAAGTTATAAAGATTATTAGGTCTATCAGATCCTTACCCTGAACCCAAACTTAAAGACCAAGTAATTGATCATTT
>JAQGAR010000909.1:0-11538 GCA_034697865.1 Oribatida sp.
ATCTGAGTATGACTATGCCGAATTTCAAATCTAAATTCCACTGGGAACTGTATGAATTTGCTCGCTGAAAACTTCCCACATCATTTGAGAAACACTGTATATAGAATCAATGTATTAACTGATTATTTGTTTGCAAAGCTATTCAATAATATTCTTATATTTCATCCCAACGTTTAGGCTTTCATTTTTTTAGAGACATTGAGAAAGAAGGAGAGAACCGGTCTTTTAAGTCTTGCAATAAATTATGAACAGAACAGCACTGCATAGTCTTGAGAAACGATGACCTTATTCTCTATCTCTTTTCCTTCGCCATCACTCGGCGTTTCTTCAGTCGGAGTCAGTTCAGAGTCAGTCACTAACCATAGGACGTGTGTATCGCCCAAATCGACAGCACCTGTACTGAGCCAAACGAATAACTGAGTGCTGGAGAGTGTTGTGTGTGTTATGTTATGCCGTGTCTTTGAAAAAACATATTCAGAGGAAAGTTAGTGAGAATTAGTTGCGCACACCTTTTCGGAAGAGCCCAACGGAAAAAATAATTGTCTTTTCAATTGCCTAATATTTTGGTGCCTCTAAAGCCTCGAAAGAAGTTTTTTGTTTCACAATTACTTAGACTCAAAAGTCAAGACTTTTTCGGGAAATACTAATCAATTTTAAAGTGATTTGTGGAGAAAATGCCGAAAGTTTTGGTTTTTGTAATACTTTTGTTTCACTTTATTTTGTTTATTGAGTCACATCATGTAAGTCATGTCATATCTATTACAAAATATTTCCATTATTTTCAAATCAATAATAAATTTAATCTAAAAATAATTTAATATAATTGTCATGTTTTTCACTTTTAATCTAAAATCGATACTCAGATGTAAATGACTTTTTAGACATTTTAGACAATATTTTTTTGTGAGTCTCATTTCAAAAACAATAAGTTTGAAGCAAATTATTCAGAAGTTAATTATTGATAATTTGATTGGTTCTTAGATCTTCTTAGATTGGTTCTTTTTAATTGCCAATAATTTCATTAGACTTATAAAGTTTATCTATTTTTTGATCAATTTATTACTCTATTAATTGATGGATACATTTTTGATAAGTTTCCAGAATTTTCTACAGTTTTTACTGAATTTCGTATTCAAATAATGTTTTAAAAGTTTTAAATTAAAACACTTTAGTAATTAATGAAACTTTTCATTAATTAATTTTTGTTTGTCAGACAACAAACCGAGTGTCAGTATATTACGAATCAATGTGTCCGGACAGCCAGCGATTTATTATTAACCAATTGATACCAACTTATGACAAACTGAGTCAATACATAGACATCGATTTGATTCCGTTCGGAAACGCAAACGTCAGTTATCCGAACTACGACTTCAAACCATACTTCCAGTGCCAACACGGACCAGACGAATGCTATGGCAATAAAGCGCACGCCTGTGTCATCGATCTGACCAAGAGCACCCGGCCTTCGCTCAATTACATTAAGTGTATGTTTGCAGCAGACAATTGGAGGCAAACCAAGATCACTGCCCAAAAGGTAAGCAAAACAATAATATCTCGTTTTACACAAAAGTCCTTCAAACAAATCACTCTTTACCTTAAGTCTGCTATTCTTATGTTTATATACAACATAAGAGCTTATCGGCAATTTTTGCGCCCAATATACCGAATATTCCGTTCCCTTTATTCAGTTCATCGCCTTTTGGTCGCTAATAATAATAATGCAAATAAAAGTTTTTGTTAAATAAATAATGTTTTATAACTTGAGTGAGGCTTTTAGGTAAGAGTAGCGGCAAATTCTTGAGTAATAAACTTGGAATAAAAAGCCTGCTTTGAATGCTTTGAATTTGCAATCGTCTTATAAAATGCGATTTTTGTCTCTTTAGTATAGAAATGATAGATTTGTTTATTGTTATCAACTGTTCAGACAAACAGACAAACAATTCATAACTTTATTTCGTTTGAATCGTAACTTATGATTGATTAGACAAATGTTGAAAGTTTATAATATTTTATTCTTCATTATCTAAAAGTGAAAATTTATTCCGTCTAACAAATAAAAGTCAAGTGCACTAAAAGCTATTACATTCTTGGTTTATATTCATATTAAAGCCTTTTCACTAATTTTCTTCTTTTAAGTTTTAATATTTTAAGGAAACTTCTATTAATTTATAATTTCTCAGACATTAGACTCGAGTAATAAATTGATTGGAAAATTCTCTCTCTCTCTCTCTCTCTCTCTCTCTCTCCTGCGTTTTGGAATCGAATTTAATTAAATCATTGCCAAGAGCATGTTTTAAAATTCTCTTTACATGTGAATGCATTGAAGAATTCATAATCAGTTGTTGTCATTTGGAAAATCAAATCCCTATTTATAAGAAACTGGTATAGAAATGATAGCATTGCCTTCGAAGACTATTAACCGAAGAAAAAATTATCCGAAAATATTGCTTCGAGTTTGAATTGGATATCAGAGACTTTGTGAAGAAGTTTAAAAATCTAAAAATAAAATGCATTTGAAAAATACATAACATTTCTGTTTGGATGCATTCTTATCAGTGTTCGCGAGTTTTAAATTCAATTTATTAAACCATTTATTCTGAGACTTATATAAATCAATATTTTCTTTTTATTTCACATTAAAACGAAAGTAAAGCTAATGATTGATATTTATTTCAATTTTGAAGTCATTTATTATTTATTAGTTTTTCGATTCATTTAAGAAATTTGTTTTCAATCTTCAGTTAATATAATTTGTCGAAGAATTCAATTAAACTTTAAACTGATTAAAATTGGGATTTTAGTGATTTTGGTGATTCACTCGACTAAACATTAACTTCAATTTAATTAAGTCAACAATTCTTGTAAACCCTTATAGCCCTTGACGTTTAGGTTTCCCTCATTTGTGAATTATTGCTCAAATCCAAAGTATAATATATTTTTCTATTAATTTTGAGCTGAATTTCAAGTTCAAGAACTTTCATGTGAAGAGAAATAGCATTTTTATGGACATGACTTGTGATAAAACACAACTTGTTTTTTGGTGTCGAAACCATAAGACCTCTCATTTTTTTCGCCATTACCTCTTATTCTGTGCTTTTTTTATACACGCTTATGAACAGATTGTGATCAATACTCAGCACAAGAGTTGAAGTGAAAAAAATCTTTGCAATCAATTTTCATCACTTTATCGTTAAATATGGTTAGCAATGGAGTGAAAAAGTAACTTTAAGCTCAACGTTTAGCACTTCATAATTGTGCGGACAGTTTTTTTCAACTTTCATTTGCAATTTAAAAATTCGTTTTTTCGCGACCTCTTCTCAATAATCCATTTGTGATGTCTTAAGAAAGAGAAAAAGGTTGATTAATTTATGATTGCAATCACAATCAGGATTTGTAGGTATGGGCCCAGAATGCAACTGACGCCCTAATAAATTGATGTTCAAGACTAAAATCAATGGAAATTGAGTTAACAAAAACAAAAGTTATTTCTTCTCTTATGATCATAACAGCTAACTATAGAGTTATATAATAGAGTGAAGTCATACCCAAAAATACAGGTATTAAAACAACCTATTCATGGATAAGACATTCATCAATTCGTGTGTCGGGTATTACCTTTTTTACACTCAATTTTAATATTCAGTTTTCAATTTTTCTTAATTTAAAACTTTTATTCAAAAAGAATAATAAAATCTTTATTTTGTTATTGTTTTAAAACCTCAATACACCCATAAATAAATAATTTGATATTATTTCTTAAACTTGATTTCGCCTTCAAAGTTCATATATCTCTTTCCTTTACCCTTTGCTTCTTCTCTCCCTCTCCTCCCCTTTCTCTGCATTTTCAATATTCATAACTCAGGGGATTCGTCCGTTGACTTTAAATTAGATTTTGCACAATAATTATCTAATTGTAAAATTAAGTCTCTCTCTCTCTCTCTCTCTCTCTCTCTCTCTTTCTCTCTCTCTCTCTCTCTATCTCCCGAGAGGAAGAGAATGCCATTAATAAAACAAAACCACAATTTTGAGAGCAATTATTCTTTTTTATATCTAATTTTCGTGAAGAGATTGAGCTTAAAAATGTTCGAAAGCCATAAATGAATTAATATTTGTTGTGTAATAATGTACGTAAGGTTGAGAACGAAACAGATCAAGATTATATTTTTTGCACAATTTTTATCTTTTTTCGTTAAACAAGTAGTAATTTTTTTAAAGGGAAGATCCCCTTTAAAAGACTCAGAGCTAAGGCCCTATAATTTAGTTTCTAACCGTAAAAATCGTGAGCAACTTTCAGTGTTGACCCCTTCCCAAGTGATAGCTGTGCACCACAAGAGCCAAACTCTCCTATGGCTCTGTTGTTATGCTATGTTATTCATATTCTTATAGTACAGACATATCTTAAAGGCCTGAGTTTTGAAAAATATTTTCCTCAAGCTTTGGATAAGTTTTTACCAGTTTTATAGCTCTGGTAATAGAGAAGTGTGTGGGACGTTGTGAATGAGATGATCGAACTGATGGCTGAGCAGTCATTGCTTTCTTAATTTTCTTTGAAATTTTCAGAGCAAAAAATATATCAAAATTTTTGCTGTTTATTATAATTTGAGACTTAATGGTAGCGCAAAATTAAGTTTCGTTAAACAACTTTTATTTTTGTGCTCACACTTCACTTTCCTGTCGCTCACTTCCCTTCATTACAAGTCTAAAAAAATATTAGACATTCATGTCTGGGTACATACCTTTGCCGGTGCTGTTAAGCTCATTGTATTGTCAGTGCAATCGATGTCAACGAAAATATTTGCTGAAAGAAGTGATGAACGCTTTAATAATGATTTGTTTTGTTTGTTTTGCTAATAGTTTTTCTTCATTATTGTTAACAACAAATTTATCCGAAATTTATTCTTGTTTTTCGCAAATTCGATAAATTGCATGAAAGGCATACCACTATTCTGTACTGTTCTTAATTTATTCGCGTATAATTAAACCCAAAATAATTAAAAAACAATTTTTTCAACAAAAAGAATTGAAGAGATTTTCTTAGGGCTTGACTTCAAATACTTAGCTCTTTCTTTGATACCACTGTTTTCAAGAACTGCTGAATAATTCTTAAATTATTTTTATTCGCTAATTGATGGACAGGTTTTCACTTAAAGTTCAAAAATACTATTTTTTATTTTTCAATTATTTCACAATTTAATGAATGTTTGAAATTAGTTCTCAATTTAGAAGTTATTTGTCTGAAAGCAATTAATTAGTTTATTATTTGTCCCGAAAGCTAATGAAACACTTGTTGTGTGTATTGGTGTCAAAGCCTCACTTAATTATAGTTAATAATATTTTTGAATTAAAATCCAGAATTGTTTTAAACACCGTTTTATAAAACAAATTTAAATTTTGAAATGCGCTGAAATTTCTACTTTATTAGATCAGAATTAAGGATATGATCAGAGAATGTCATAATTCAGGTCAATGTCTTGCGGTGGGAACGGATAGCAATTATATTAACACTAATTCAATGAAAATAATAATGATATATATATTATGATTACTATTATCGGAGCGAAAAATATGTTTGAATTTTATTGTATTGATTATTGGGTCTGACTGTTGCAGTGCGCTCAAGAGATATCCATGAACTGGACTCAGATCAATGAGTGTATTGATGGACCGCATGGAGACCGGCTATTAGTGGCCTATTCGCACCGTACATTCAATTTGGAGCCGCAACACAGGTTTATTCCCTGGATTCTAATCGACGGAACGCATTCGTCCGAAATACAGGGCCGTTCACTTCACAATCTAATGCAATATCTGTGTGAAGCCTATCATAACAATCACGTAAGAAATAATCTCATTTATTCACCACTTGTTTCCCCACTCCTTTGTCAGTGATTCGCAGAATTTACAAAACAACAAATATCTAAACTCTATATATGTATCTAATTTTTCATCACTTGAAATATTAAATTCATCTATCAATACATCCTTTATATTACATTCATTTCCCTCTACTTTAAGTTCTATTAAGAAATTCCTTATTAAACAATCTATAAGATCAATCACCTTGGGCATCACTGCTATTCAATCATGCTTCCAGTTCTTCTTCTGAATCAGTCTTTGACGAGTTCTTGCAATCATTTTTAGTGCATTTGATTTAATCCTGGAATCAATGGATGGATTGAAATCCATTAAATTTTCATTACTTTTCAATTTTTATTCGCATTTTATTCACTGATTTGTGGATAACAATCATTGAATGGCTTTAAAGACATAATTAAATTAATTTCTGTGTTTTATTTCCTCGTATTTTCTTATAGGAACCAAAACTAACGGAATGTAGTGAAAAGACGCTCCAAAGCATTCAAAGTCAATTAAGCTCATCCTTCAATTTACATTATAGTTATCCTATTTTAATACTTTCTCTAATTATAAGATTAATTCATTGAAAAAGGACTCCATTTTGCCATTGATATGAAAAAAAGAAAAATTTTAGCTAAAAAAATAAAAGTAAAAATAAGTAATAATATTTAATTCATTAAAAATTTGTCCTTGTAACTCTATTTTAAATTCATTGCCATTCATTTCTGTTGAATTTGAAATTTTAATTTAAAAGAAGGAGACTTAAAAAGATGTTTTTGTGGACTTAACTAGCAATTTAAATTTATGTAAACGTCTGGAGACACGAGTTCTACGAAAATATTTCTTAAATGAATTTCTTAATAATATTTTGAGAATTGCTTTAATGTTTTGCCTATTCTTAACGAAATCTTTTGTAAATAATGTTGTTTTTCAATACAAATGACTCACAATTTTCTATTCAGATTCAAATTGCTTTTGTATGTACTCTAAGATAAATATTTAAATTAAAGAATAAAAAATACATAAATTATTATTATTTGATTTGATGTTTGATTCGATCCGAAAAATATCTTTAAATTCAATCAAAATATTTGAATTGCAATAAACATTCCGATCATTGAAAACAACTTTTTCTACTTTCTATCAATTTGTTCCTGACATTCACTTCAATGGTTTTTTGACTATCATTTAACTGTTGAGTTTAAATGTAATTTAGGTCTTCGGTTAACAATAATCAAAGGCTTCGAACAGCGCTTTAATGTCTCTTTTATTTCGTGAATTAAATGTAATTTTGTTTTAATGTTAGACTAATGTCAAAGAAATTATTTATTATTCAATCAAATATTTCGAAACAATTTCTCCAATAATTGTATTTAAAGTTAATATAAATTTGTTTTCGGGTTAATATAATTTTGTTTTCAACTCAGTAATTTAAAATGAACTGGACCTTTTGCTTTATATTGAACAGGGAAAATCACTTGAAAATTTTGAAATTACTCTCGAATTAGTGGTGAAATTCATGCTTTTCCTCATCAATCAAATTATTCGTCGTCTGATTTCAAACGAGAAGTGTTTATGTAATTAATTAGTTTCTGAGAAAATTTTATTTCAAAAATCAAAAGTTCGCTGAAAATTTCATTAAAACTTGATTGATAACTTATAATCAGCTTTAAATTTAGCGATTTATTCATCGATCGATGATTTTAGGATTAGTTCTCAAATTATTTAAAAAACTACCCAAAAAAAGTAATATTTGATTTATTCATTAAATTCATATCTGAGTTCATCATGGTTGGTCATCAAAATTACTCAACACCTGAGTTAAAAAGACGATGAGCTCACTTCGATTGAAATTTTCTTTGACACAATCAGTCCTCAATTGATGTCATTTTATATTAATTTGCGCCCCTTTTTAGCAAAAAAGGACAGCATTTTGCCAATTAGTTTGAAAAATATTCGGTCAGAAATTCGTGAAAGGATATCGAGAACAATCTCGTGATATTTTGTGCAAAACTTTAGAGTCAAATAACTTACAAATCAGGTTTAGGTCACAAAAGTAGAAGTATTCTCTGAATCTTATGACTATTAACTATTCCGATAAGATTTAACGATTTGAAATTAGAGGAAAGTCTTTACGCTGTTATGTTTTCTCATGAATTGTATGACATATTAAAGGATGACATGAAAACTGCGCTCAAACCCGGAATAGAAGTACAAAAGGGATGGTTATTTGATTTAAATCACATTAATTTTGCCATTTTTATGGTAATTCCGAGTTTTGTTCGTGTCTTCTGCTGTTAACGAACTGAACTGTCTTTAAAGGAGTTTTAATTATCAGATTTGAAGATAATTTGATTAAAAATTTTTCGCTTTCAACTCAATTATTCACAAGACGTTTGTGAAGTCTATTATTTATAATTATTGCTCCCCAAAGGGGTTACTACCGAAATACTGGCCATGATCAGATAAGGGAAATGACTGCAATTTGTTTGAAACCGGAGAAAATTCACGGAATTTCGTTTAACAGATGCCCAGGTTGCCCTCAACAAATAAGTCAACTGAGCTCGAGATTCATCTCTGATTTCATTCGTATTCATAACTCAGTGATTCATTATTTAATATCTAAAAAAGACAACTTAATGATCGAAATCTATTCATATGATTCCCATATTTCACTGTAATCAAGTTAATTTTAGAGAAGAGTGGGCACAAATTGTTTTCATTGTTCACAATATTTAAATAAAAATTTATTCAATACGAATACTTGAATACAGTTTGAATGGGAAAACATAGCATATCTCACACCCAGTGGCTATTGGGCCGACCCTTCATTGCATTCTTTACGATTATCGGACATACAGACAGACTGACAGACAGAGATGGTTTGCTCTCAAAACCGATCCATTAAAAGTTAATTCTTGAGATTATATTCAAATAAAAGTCTTTCAATCATTAAAATGAAATCAATAAAACAATTTTCAAATGCAATGAATTATTCAAAACAAACTCAATTGAGCTGAAACTACCAGGTTTATAATTAAACTGCCAAATGCCTCTAAATGGCATGAAGTAGTTTTATTAATTCTTCATAGGAATGACCAAAACGGTTGTTACCAAATATTAATGTAGATTATAGAAAACCGAAACTGGATTTAGATTATGATAAGATTAGCTTGGTAACCCCAACTAATTAATATGAGAAATAAAAACAAAATTCAACTAATATTTCTTTGAAAGTCAGTTTTGAATTTAAAAGAAATTAATGATAACTTAAAACGTGATCTCAAAACATAGAAAGTTTAGTCACAAATAATAGTGTTTTCAGCGATACTTTTTTAAAATTTGTTACCCTGTTTAGCATAAAAATGATCTTTGAATCGAGCTGAACACGAATATAACCGTAAACATTTTATTCTTTAATTTGTTCCTCAAATCTCAATACAATTCTAATTACATAAGTAATTGAATTTAAACAACACTTATAACAAAAACCAGAGAAAACTTATTTTTTAAACACAAATAATTATAAATCTGATGGATAATTATAGTACTGGTTTACTAATAGCCAGTCTGGAAAACAATAGTGTCGTATAATTAGCCGGTCCTATAAATAATTAATGGATACAATCATTGGTGAAGAATGTTTGGAAAATGCATTTGTTTTTTAAGGAGTGACTGATCGTAATTTTGATGAACACATTCATAAGGATTTAGAGATTCGGATGCAATTGATTCCAAAAGTAATACGAGTAATACCAGTGCTGACAAACCCTATAATTATAGATAATATTCATAAGCCTTAAACTAATTATTAGTTTTGATATCAAATCAATTGATTTGTCTCTCATTTCAAACAAATATTTGATTTAATTCAAAAAATGTGTTTATTATTGAACTCCCACTCAATTCAATGAATTAATGATTGACTTACTTATCATTTAAAGACTTTTCAGTTTTCTAATGATATGTTAGACTCCATCGATGAGTTACGTCAGTATTTTAATGGATTGATATTCAAATTATGTGAACATCTTTACATGAATTTCTTTTCTGATGAATGTTTGAGTTTTAATCAATTGTTTTTTGAAAGCAATAAGTGATAAACAAAGTCATAATAGGCATCCCTTTCGTTCGAAGTCATATCGCGTTCGAAATCCCTTTGTTTCGGGTGTTGTCTGTCTTGAGCTGTCATTCTCTGAGACATTGCTTTGGGGGCCAAAAGTAGATAGAGAGCTCTCTTACCAAAACGGGGCGGCTTTCGGGCGGGATTTTCCATCAAATTCTCATTCAGTGTCGAAAGCGATGGTAAGGTTTCGCCGTTTGCTGACTCCATATTAGATAAAATTAGATTAAAACAAATTGTAATAACCATAAAATTGATGAAATAACTTAATTTTTCGGTCATTTTTATAAACTTCACAAAATTTTAAGTCTTTTTTAAAAGTTTGTTCTCAAAGTAAGAAAACTAAGAATGAATTGTTTTATTGAGTGCTCACTATTTATATTAATTTCTTTTGGTAATTATTAGTTTCCAGAATTGTTGGAAAACTATTATTTTGCAAAGAATTCTAATTATTTTTGGTATAAATTTGCTAATAATGAAAGTAAAATCCATTTATAGAATAAATAATTCTATTATGGGATTACATGCGTCAGTTTTATGGAAAGTACATTTAAAATTAAGTTTCAATATAAGTGACATTTCATTTAAATCAATACTTTTATCGTTTTAATGTCATAATTGAATTGAGGGATAATTATTTCGAGAAACTAAAACTAAGTTTATCCAACTTATCGCTAATTTTAGTTCAATTCATTAATTAATAGTTAAATTTGGAAATTATTTCCTAACTTCAAAATCCAAGTTCGAAAATACAAAAATTGTAAGTTTGTAATGCCCTTGGAATTCATCGATAATATCTTAATCCTAGAATAAAGGACCAGATGGGAGATGATCAAGAGCTCAGACATCTGATATTACATGATAAGTTCAGTGACTTTAAGAAAAAACTGGTATTGAAACCAAATTCAATGAGATTTCAGTCTTTTATTGAATTTTATTTATTTATTTTTTCAAATCTTTACTCTTTTTTTGTGTCAAAATTTCTCGATTTTTTACAGAAATCAAATAAAAGATAATAAATAAATGATACAATTATTTGCTCAAAAGATTCCTTTAAAATTTATTTGTTTTTAATACTTTTTATAGTAATTCTTGTTAAAAATTGACTTAATTTCTTAATTCCCAAACATTTGCATATCTTCTAACAATCGTCGAAATCATTTTATGTCAGTAATAACTTTTGATGAAATAGTTTGCAATGGTATCTTGACCCTTTTCTCTCATATAGATTTTATTGTGATTTAGATTAACCTCGATTAATCTTTTATGTGACAATTGGTATACGAGCGGTTATTTTAGTCAAAACGGCAGTGATATGCAGTTTTTGAATTTGTTTGTAGAGGGTAAATAGAAATGTTTTTAAGCTATCAATTACTAAAAGGCTATAATAAAACGTTACTGAAAAAATGGCAGTTAATTTTTAGTTTTAATTATTTGAACCAAACTAAATTTATCAAATCAAGTGATAGCAGATCGAATCATATGAGTCTTGCACATCTTTAAATGGTGTTTTAACTGATTTCACAAATTAAGAGCGAAGAGGGTTAAAATGAACT
>JAQGAR010000910.1:0-11536 GCA_034697865.1 Oribatida sp.
TGATTTTGGCATCGAGCAAATTCCAGACCAAAGATATGCCAAATTCGAATTAATACTGTATTGTAAATTCTAATAGGGGAGTTATTTGGAGTTATATGGTGTATTCCATAACAAATTTCTTACATAAAAGCAAACCCTTTAAAAAACTTAAATAATTTGTTACTTCTCTTCTCTCATGAAAAAAGCACTAGATTTTCCGGAAAGAACCAAAAGATTTAAAAATAGTTAATTAAGTGGTGGTTCTAAAGTTTTACCGATTTTACAGGGGGGTTCCCGCGAATTCGTGATTCAGAAAAATTCGGGTTATTCCCTTTGTAGGTCCGTGATTCTATAAGATGTTTTGTTATTACAGAATCACTGATGTGCAAGGGGGTATTCCCAACCAAATTCCCCTAAATGGAAGCTATGGACTGGCATATTTCAGCTTTTACTTTCATAAAAGTTATTAACTAAATGATTAAAACTTTGGATTCTATTAGTAAATAATAAAATTAATTTCAAAAATGATAAATATTTGATTTTTCTATTTTTTTCATTTAACTACAATTTTCTGTTAAAATTCTAACATTAAACTTAATCAAATATTTGAGATTTTTATCTAATAATACATTTTATTGTACAGTAGTTTCTTATTCATATAATGAAAAACTTGTAATTTAATTAAATGTTTAATCATTTAATCGAAACAAATGTCAAATAAATTAAATTCATTGAAAGTATTTTTTTTTTAAAGATTTGTCGAAATGAAAAAGTGTTTGAAAGAATGATTCACTCAAAAGAAGTGCCGACAAGTTTTATACGGAAATGCAAAACTTACCCACAACCATTCGGGTGACCGCCAGACTGGAAGCGTTACATTTTCGGAAGAAGAAGTGAAATATTTGATCAAAGATTAAACTCATCTTTGAAAGGTTTAGAGATTAAGTTGTATTGAGTGGGATATCGATTGGAACAACACGTGAATGAAGTGATGTGAAGAGCAAAGAAAGATTTGACGGAAATCAATATCCATAGCAACACCAGTGTCCGACTCAGAGCGACAATTGGGTCTGACTTCGAGTAAATATGAGTTCGAGAAAATGTCTTACCGTTTCAGTCCATTATCCCATTGAGTATTAATCGGTCTTCAGTTTTGATGAATCAATTTTCTATTGATTTCATCGCTTTTTTCTTATAATTTTCATTTATTAGACTATCTTTTATAATTTTTGTGCTTGGTGATTTTTCAAATAAAAGAATTTGACCAAGGAATCTTAGCTATCGATTCACTTTAATTTATGAATTCATTCTTTATTTCAAATTATTTCTTATTATGTGAAATATTCAGAAAATTAGCTTAAAATAAATATTAAATTCAGGTAATGTATCTTGATAACTTTATAACCAAGTGATCCGCAATAAAATTTGAAATTCAGTATATTTAGAATCTGTATTTCATTTCCTTTTATTCGATTCAATATAATAAATATTACATAAAAAAGAATTAAATAGAAAATAATGAAAACAAATTTTTTCAGAATCGGATTCTTTGAGTGCAGTCATCAAAATTAAGAACCAAAATGACGATAAACATCGCCGGAGTCTTCTCTGTTATAATATTCTATATCATCATCTTATTGGTTGGTATTTGGGCCGGACGTAAGAAAAAGACAGAGGGAGAGGGAGATGAATTCGAAACGGAAGAAGTGATGTTAGCAGGCAGAAATATTGGCGTTTTTGTCGGTATTTTTACGATGACTGGTATTTCTTCTCATTATATAAATTGGAGTTTTACTAAAACTTTTATGTTGACAGCGACTTGGGTTGGGGGCGGATACATAAATGGCACCGCAGAAATCATATATAGTTCTGGCATAATCTGGTGCCAGGCCCCCTTTGGATATGCACTCAGTCTAGTCATAGGTTTGCAATGAATATCAACTTTTCAGAAATAATATTGGAATTATTTGCCAGGGGGATATTTCTTCGCGAACAAAATGCGTGAACAAGGCTATGTGACCATGCTCGATCCTTTCCAAGATTTATTTGGTTCTCGGATGGGAGGTCTTTTATTTCTACCAGCACTTTGTGGTGAAATTTTTTGGTCAGCAGCTATTTTAGCGGCTTTGGGAGCGACCGTCAGTGTAATCGTCGATATGGATAACAACACTTCTATAATCCTTTCCGCGTGCATTGCACTCATATATACCCTATTTGGAGGTCTTTATGCAGTGGCCTATACGGATGTCATCCAACTGTTCTGTATTTTCATAGGACTGGTACGCACTTTTATTTTAATTATTTGTTTCCAAATAATTTCATAACTTTTGAATTGTGTTTCAATTTTAGTGGTTATGTATACCATTCAGTTTAGGCCACCCGGCAGTCAAGAGTATGGCAATGGAACACAATGACTGGTTCGGGGAATTGCCTGCAAAATTGTCCGGTCAATATTTAGATTTTGGTCTTTTATTGATTTTGGGAGGCGTTCCCTGGCAGGTCTATTTTCAAAGAGTCCTTTCATCTAAATCTGCATTCAAAGCACAGATACTTTCATATGTGGCCGCTTTTGGCTGCATTATAATGGCCGTACCACCAATGATGGTCGGCGCTATTGCCAGAGTTACCGGTATTACAAATGAATTTGATCTACCTAGACACAACGTTACTAACTATTATTTGTCTAAAATTTGTTAAAATTAGCCTGGAATGAAACGGATTTCAAAGGACCCTTACCACTCGACAAATCTCATCAGTCTTTAGTGTTGCCAATGGTACTACAATATTTAACTCCTCCTTTTATCTCCTTCTTTGGTTTGGGTGCTGTCAGCGCTGCTGTTATGTCTTCATCAGACTCTTCACTTTTGAGCGCCAGCTCTATGTTCGCCCGAAATATCTATAAACTAATGATTAGACAAAACGTATGTATTTTTCAATGTTTTCATAATCTTTTACTTTTAAACAATATTAAACAAGTTATACGTAACTAAAAATTAAGGACAGCCTCTTCCAAGAATCCAGGTTCTAAATGGTTATCCAAAGGGTGATTCTAATGAGGGAATTTAATACATTGGTGTCTTAGCAAGTCCTCTATAACATTAATAATGGGGAAATAGGGGTCGATAGGCATCGAACTTTATTTTGGAATTGCAATTAATATTTAATTTTGTGGATTCAGGCCTCAGAACACGAAGTAATTTGGGTAATGAGAGTGGCCATAATAGTTGTGGGCGCTGTGGCCACTGCAATGGCTATAACAGTAAAGTCTATATACGGACTCTGGTATTTGTCATCGGGTAATGATTTTGTTTATTATGATATCAAATAATTAATAAGTTTAATGATTGGATAGATTTGGTGTATGTCATTTTATTTCCACAACTGGTTTCTGTCGTCCATTTCAAACATCACTGCAATACTTATGGATCGCTTTCCGCATATTGTGTTGGATTTTTTCTACGAGCCTTAGGGGGAGAAGACATAATGGGCTTACCACCGATCATCAAATACCCTTGGTATGATCCAGAGAGAGGTCAACTGTTTCCTTTTCGGACTTTCGCAATGTTGATGAGCTTTACAACACTTCTGTCCGTTACTGCGTTCTCCAAATGGGTGTTCGAGAGCGGAACTTTGCCCCCGAACTTCGATATTTTTCATTGTGTGGTCAATATACCCGAAGATGTGATTGCAGTACAGGAACCACACGAAGAGATGACTATCTTGAATGTAAACCAGGCTCTATTCTACCAGACTTCTGAACTCAATGGAAGAGTGAATCCCGCCTTAGTTACTGAAGACGAGACAATCAATAAAATTAAAGCAGTGGAAAGAAGAAGTAATTCTCTGAAAGGGGACATTAACGCTGAAAGGGCTGCTTTGATAGGATCTATAGCACCCGGACAAGTGATTGTCACTAAATTGTGAGTTAAACCGATTTCAACTCAATCTTAGTCGCGACTGAATAGCTCTTTAATTAACCAACAAATTCTGGTTTCAATTCTGGTTATAATTTGTAACGTTTTATGAATTTATGTTCTAATCGTTTTAAAATTACACTAATTTATCACGGGGCAAAGTTTTGTTAACTAGTTAATAATACAAACATTTTGGTCACATATCTCAGAATCGATTGGCACTGAATTAGACTACTTTTAGTCTAAAAGTGTTTCATTAAATTCATAGCAATAATTGAAAGATTCAATTATCAACCAATCGATTGAATGTTTGCCACAAATACTCAAAAACTTATTCAATTATAATTTGCTTTAATTGAAGGTTTATTATAGCTTTACATTATTTTTAAGAGTATTTTAGATTCGTTTAGAATCGAATTTAAATTCAATGCATAAGAGAGCAGTCGTCTAATCATTCAATTAAATTCATAAATATCTAATCATTTACTAAAATGGTTGTGATTTAATGGTTGTGAAAATGTTCGTTAGATTATTTAAATATATAACAAATAGGTTGTGCATTAAGATAATCATTGATTATTAATCAAGGATAAACTTTACCACTTTACATCTTAATAGATATAATTTCATTTTTTTAATCAACATTCCTTAACTCACCTAGATAACACGCTAATTAGTCCTTAAATAATATTCATAAAGAAAAGACCCGAAGACAAAATATATTGAGTTTGCCTTTAATTTTAAGTCCAATTGAAAAAACTCGAATTCCTATTATTTGGAAATTTTAATAATTTGCAATTTCCAAACAATTAATCTTGTTAAAATTGTTAGTCGTTTTGCTGCTATTCTTAAGAATCTAAAATATTTGCGATTAAATTTGATTCAAATAATAGAATATTAATTAAAATTCAGTTGATTTTAATGGGCCTTAAAGTGAGACGAAAGACAATATGTTTATAATTGACTGAATATTGTAAATAAGTATTGAATATCGAATAAATTCAGTTTTTCAGTATTATTTGATTTGTTTTCTGGAACTTTTACGAAAAGTTTTCATTATTATAAAAATGGATACAATTAATCACCACCTTGTTCACTTTTAATTCTGTGCATTTTTTGAGAGTCTATTTTTAGATGAGTTTACAAGTTTATTATAATTGTTATATTTTAAAAATTTTATTATTAGGTTCCAGAATGTCTTCAAATAATAATAGTTCGGGTAATTTAAAGCATTTGATTATCCATTTATGAAATATTTTGCGCAAAAGTTTCAGATTCTTTAAATGTGGAGATATTTGTCAACTCTTTGATAAAGACTTTCCATTTGGTCTTCTATTGTGAATATTTGTTAGACTATCGCTTAAAAATTATTTAAATTTAAATCAAATTAAACAAATGGTTGTGAAAAATGCCTGTAATTTAAATAAATTAATGTTTAAATAGAATTCTATGGATTAGAATATATTTGAATTTATTCTTTCAATGAATAAATAACTGTTAACCCAATGAATGTCCGATTGATCTCTAATTTTCAATTGAATTTCAAGAATTTTATTAAATGAAATGAAAATTCAGACAAATTTATCTTTTGTTAACTAATTCTTTGTAAATGAGACGAAAGTGAGTTCATTACTGAAACAAAACAATTAGTTAAAGATTATGATCCGTCACATCAATCCAGTGATTAATAGATGATTAGCTCATAAATCAGAATATTTTGAAGCAATTAAAAGACAATTCTGAAGCAATCATTTCTTTAAAATCAAATCATTTGAAATAAGAAAACATATTATTATTAGATTTTTTGTTAATTCTATGTATTTATGTATTTAAACAAATGTTTATTAATTAAAAAGTATCTAAACTTTGTTGAAATTTGAAAATAAATACGAAAATACTATAATTAAACAACGAATGTATTATTATTCAATAAATATGTGAATGTGGTCATTTTCTATGGTTAACTTTGATATCTCCATGGTTATGAACCATCATCTTTTCGATTTTGTTGGAAGGGTTGTTAGCAAGAAAAATGGTCAAAATTAGCAATTAAATCTCTGAACAGAACTGAAAATTGCGGCACTCACGATTGGACTCACGATTGGACTCACGATTGGACTCACGATTGGACTCACGATTGGACTCACGATTGGACTCACGATTGTTAATAATAATTTGTTATTCTCGTCAAAAGTAATTTCAGTAGTTCTCAACATTCAATCATTGTCATTACGATTTATAAAATATAGTGACTAGGTATTACAGTAGTGTGGTGATTTGAAGTACTAGACTACAAAACCAGATTCGTTGAAAGGATTGTGACAACAGAATTATCCCTAAATCAAGAACTAAGTGATTAGAGCAAAGAATAATACAAAAACTTGGCTTTATTGAGGAATTTCGGGGGCTCTGGACTATCGAAGACTAGTGATACGTATTCGGAGTTTAGGCCTACATTCGAGTGATTAGTACAAACATTAATTAGATTAAAAGGGAAGGAATGAAAACATCTGGGTATTCAAAAATTCAATTTAAAAATGATTGAGATCTCACAATTGTCAGTAGTACAGATTGGTCAAATTCTGTATTAGAGGAAGTCACTTTTAGTCTAATAGTACAGTGTATTAGTGAATGAATGAGTGAATAGAGCGGTGAGTCAGTGCTGACGTTACTTTTGACGAGAATAATGATTCATTGATTCAGTTTTCTCAAAACATTTTCATTTGAAAGATATTGAGGTAAAGGTTTTAAAAAAGTTTCTTAAAACTGTCTTCAATAACTTTTAAAACATTTGTTTCATATAGTTTTACTCACTAATTATTAATTTATAATAATTAATAATAAAATGGAAAACATGTCATCAGATCAACGAATACCGGAAAAAATGTCCGAACATATAGAAGAAAAGGTAATTCTTTGAAGAATGATTGTCAAAGGTATTAATGTTGTCTAATAATGAATCGATGAAAAGGTATTGTTAGAGCCGTACAACTATTTGCTTAAAAGCAGTGGAAAACAAATTCGGACGAAACTGATTCAAGTAATCATAAAATGATCGCAAATATAACCAATTTATTGATATTTTGTTTATAAGGCGTTTAACCATTGGTTTCAAATACCAAACGACAAATTGTTGACAATCAGTGAAATCGTAGAAATGCTTCACAACGCAAGTCTTCTTATCGATGACATCGAAGACAATTCTATTCTTCGGCGGGGAGTTCCAGTGGCGCACAATATCTTCGGCATCGCCTCCACAATCAATTCCGCAAATTATGTCTATTTTCTAAGTTTGGAGAAAACAATCAAAGAGTTGCCGGAAGAGAACGTTTCAAAAGCTGTTCTAATATTTAGTGAACAACTTTTAGAACTTCATAGGGGACAAGGTATGTTGCCCCTATCCCTGCCTTACACAGTCTTATCTCTTTTAAAACTTAAGGAATGGATATTTATTGGAGGGATTCATTCAAATGTCCCACAGAAGAACAATATCTTCTTATGGTTAGGAGAAAGACGGGCGGACTCTTTGGATTAGGTGTTAAACTAATGCAACTTTTCAGTAGTGATAATCGGGACTACACTCAAATCATAGCTCTTTTGGGCACTTATTTCCAGATTAGAGACGATTACGCGAATCTAAAATCAGTTGAGGTTTGTCTCCAATACTTATTTTAATAAAATCTAAGAGTTGTTTAGTACGAGTCAAACAAAAGTTACTGCGAGGACCTGACCGAAGGCAAGTTCTCTTTCCCTATCGTTCATTCCATTCAAAACAATCCAAAGGACTCCACTATTATGAGTGAGTATTCATAAGAAAGGGTGTGTCGAGAGTTTCCATAATAAATCTCTTTTAGATATATTACGTCAGAGGACGACAAACATTGAACTGAAGAAATATGCGGTCCAACAGATGGAATCGTTCGGCTCTTTTGAATATACGCTCAAAACACTGAATCAAATCGACACCAAAGCCAGAGCTGAAGTCGAGTCGTTAGGAGGAAACCCACATCTCTCCCAACTCCTGGAATTACTTAAAATCGAAAGCGTTTAAACTTTTTAAACAAAGTTTTATATTTGAAACTATTTTTAATAAAACTATTAAATTATTTTAATATTTCTATCTATTAATTGACATTAAGTTTGTAACAGAAGTGCAATAAAATTGGATATAAATATAATTCGATTCAATACTGAATTTCAATTAAAGATATCGTTTGAGTGAAAGTTAATTAAATACTTAATAATAATACCATTGAAATGAAATACGAATAAAGAGTAAAACTATTTGATTAAAGTCTAAACATTTGTACTGATAATAAAAATAAAAGTTGACATCAATTTGATTCAAATGAGAGCCAACTCTCAAATCTAAAAGTGAGTAACAAATCCAATAGTTTTGTGAAAATACTCATAATTTTAAACAATTGAACGAAAGTATAAATAAATGCTAACAAATAAATACATAAAATATGAGTCAAATGAAAATATAAACTCAATGTAAAGACAAAAGAGGAATAATTAATTAGTGTTCGAGTCTTTAGTTCCAAATGATTGGAGGTATGTCTGGTGTGTTGGGTCTATGCCTCACATTCCACGCGTCAGTTTGAGTGCTTCGATATCCTTTGAATAGAATATGGGATAAAACCTACTTTGAAGAAGAGATTAATACCTGAAGAATAAATTGTCTCAATTGGTTGTAAGCGTCTTCAATGGAATCGTTAACAATCGTCAAATCGAAGGCTTCATTGGTTTCACTGAACTGCAATTCAGCGATGGCTCGCTCTAAACGCTTCTGTATCGCCTCTTCACTCTCTGTCCCTCGATTTCTCAGACGGGTTTCCTTATTATTTTAAATTTCAATCTATATTTTGGGGAAAAAATTGGTTCCGATTCTTACCAACTCTTCCATATTTGGAGGTTTGATGAATACGAATCGGGGACTCAGATCTGTTTTCTTAAGACTTTTGACGCCTTCAATTTCGACGTCCAGAATACATATTTTGCCAGAAAACTGGACGTCTCGCACCGCTTTCTTACTGTGAATTTAAAGAATAAGTTATTATAAAAGTAAAAAGGTAAGGGAAGGGTGCTTGCAATACCTGGTGCCGTAATAATTACTGGAGAACTTTGTGTATTCAATGAAATCTCCTGATTCTATGCTTTCTTCAAAGTCTTTGTGGGAAATGAAATAATATTCTGTTTTTTTTATTTTAAATTTTAATTAGAAATCTTGAAACCTATGATTTGGTTTTATAGTTACCCCTTCCGTTTTGTTCTCCCGGACGGGGCTGTCGTGTTGTGTCTGAGATATAATTCAATAAAAAATTGAATTCGAGTAACAATTCTTACGAGAAATACTGAATCCAAAACAGTCTTCAAATTCATCCATTAAACGCCTTAAAAGAGTACTTTTTCCACTTCCTGAGGGACCGGTGAGAACCATAGGACTGGGTCCAATTGGTAACTGCGAAGCTGTCCAACGAACACTGGCTCCTGATTTGTATCGTGAGGAATAGGTCGAACATAAAAGAGCCATTAGAGGGTTGTTATGGGACTCAAAAAAATCAAAAGAGTTTTTGCGGCGTTGAGTCACAAACAAAGACAACATTTTTCGACAGAATTCAGTTCAGTTTGAGATAAAAAATATTAATAACTTTATTGAAATTCAAGCACCGGATGAAAATTGACGACACACTTACGAATATTGCAAAACAGTTTTGCTGCAAATATTAGTTAAACCTATAGTTTATATAATTTATATCTTTGCAAATATTTCTGTCGACTTGTCATTAAATTCTTGATAAACTTATTTCAACATATTTATGACATATAAAGTAGCAAGCTCACTATTAGTTATCTAAACAACTATTTGTTTAAGATTATAAGTGCCAATCAATCAATAATTGTGATTCCAGTCAAACATCCAGTTATGTAATCAAACTTTAAAATCATAGCATTTAATCAATTGTTTAAAACTTTTATTATTCTATATATACAAAGTACTTATATTACCTATCTCATCTTATCTCTTTATAATTGAATGGATTTAATATTACTTTCACTTTAAATGTAACAAATATATTATTTATGATCCAGATACGCGAACAATCTTGATACTATCAACAATAGCCTCTTTTATTGGAGCCATCAATGAGTCAAATCGTCTATTCTTTCAATACTCTGTTTATTATTTGAATGGATATAACTTTAATGCGATATTTTTAGAGACAATAAACACATATTTCAATAATTTTTGGCTAAAATCTGATTTTATTTATAAAAAGTCGTAAATTCTATAACTATTTGACTAACATTTTGAGACTAATCCCAAGAATTTCATTTATTTACAGATCGATAGCTTTAAAACCGAAACACATAACGAAAATTAAATAAATGGTGTGAAAAAATAAAGAATTACCTCGCTCATTATGAGATTCAGTCGATGGGCTTCCAAAGAAATGAGATTTTTTGTTGGGATAAAAATTTGCCAAAAACGACATCTTTTATCTCAAGAAAATTGTGGTCACAATTAAATGCTCTGTAAAATCAAAGCAAAATATTTGTAAGAATTGGTTATTTTGAAGAAAGAAGATTAGAGACGTCTTGGCACCAGAAGAAGGATTGAGTGAAGAGTCTTCAGTGAAGACTATTAAAAGAGAATCTCAATTGTGTGCAAATCGCACGACATATCAAACATTAAATTCAAGAATAATTTTCTGATTCAATCGTTTTAATGATTGGAAAGTTTAGTGATGAAAAATGTCACGAATTGGGAGCCGATTGAAATACACCCATAACCAGAAATAGCCAAGGAGCTGTTAAGAAGAATTCCAAAAATATCCCAAACGCTGAAAGCTCTCCGAAAAATTTCGAAAAAAAACGCAGCGCCAAACTGTGTCAGCACATTTAAACTGTATTTAAACCAGTTTTATCATAATTTAACGAAAAATATTACAAAAATAGGTAAATTTATTAACTAATGCACACCATACTACGTCTACCCCTCAACTTAGGTAAGGCGACCCCTTCTTTCAATGGTAAAAACAAGTGACGAAATGATTACTTTTGTTGTCTCTAATGACTGTCTGACCCATTGATTGAACGAAAGCACACAAAACTATTTTCAAGTTTATTATCACATTTTGTTTGAAAAGATAATTATTCCCAAAATAATGAGAAAGTTATTGATTTGATGTCAAAATGTGCCTATAAAACAGTGTTTGAGCAAGTTACATTTACAGATTAACTTTCAATTTGTAGTTTTTGCTCGATATTTGTTACTTGAGGGCAACTTTCACAGTTATTTGGGATGTTATTAAAGGCGTTCGGAACAGATTCACCAGATTTGAGTTCAAAGACATATTGAGACAATTGAAGAGTTGTGCCAAAAAAGGCATTGACTTAGACATCTAATTGGGAGTCAAAAACCTGATGCTATCTGAGGGCTAATAAATAGTTTCTAACAAATAAATGATTCAAACGAAGCAAATGTCAATCGATTTAAATATATTCTTAAATCAATACAAATATACAAATAATAAGCAATAAATCAGTTGAAAACATAGCTATCAAAAGAATAGGACAAACATTTAAATTAAATCAATAAAAATCTTAATCTAAGCATTGAAAGAGTGAGGGTTCAC
>JAQGAR010000911.1:0-11531 GCA_034697865.1 Oribatida sp.
CACATACTTAACCTGAGATGAAAGGGATCAACCGGTAAAAAAGTCTAAAAGACTTTTATTCAATGCTCTAGTTATTACTAAACATACACTACAATAACTCAACTCTAGTTTTAATTATTTATATTGAAATTTAAAAGTTACTCAGAATTTAATTTGACAAAAGTTTAGATATATTTTTGAGTTAATATTTAAAGTAAGCTTGTTAATTATTGATGTGAATATCCTGTTCGTCTCCATTTGAAATTCAGTGCACTTACACTGAAATTATTACCAAAATTATGTTTTATAGTTATTAAACACTTTATTACATGAAATTAAACGGCTTTTCAGCAAAAAATCAACACTTTTTTCAGTTAATAAAATACCATACAATAAATACTCAGAATATAAACCAAAAATTGCTAGTTGTCATCAAAACTACTCAATAGTACTATCAATATATTCGAAGTGAAGTCAATTTGGTTGAAGAAAAATGAATAATTTTTGCAAATAAACTGATCCATCAAATTATTGCGAATATAATTATTAGTATTCTGTGAATCACTCCTTCAGTCAGTGTTTTTGTGTGCAAAAACCGAACCGAATATTTTCAGTGAAATTATTTGTGCCATCAATTAGAGTAATAGAGGGATTGGGAGACAAATACTGAATTTATATGTTGTTCTATATGTTACCATGGACATGTATATCACTGACATGATGTGACCGCTGTACTCACTCATGCATTAACACGAACACATGGAAAATATTAGAGTCGTAACCGAAACACTACAAAAAAACCTAACCATTGATGAGTGCCTTATATGGCAGACCAGCGCCACTTTGTTAACTTGAATAGTTTGTCAAATTTATGTAATCTTTTATGATTGCTTTATTGTTACTTAGTCATTTTCGTCCATTAAAATTTGTATGATATTTGGTGAAAGCCACTGACTTGAGCGCAAGTAATGTGATTGAACGTAAAATACCCAGGCTATAAATATGTCTTTTAGGGAGAGGCGGCTAAAGAGCCATATATACGAAATATTTGACCGCTAAAAGTATATACAACTTTTTGTGTCATTTCATTTCCGGTATTAATGCCGAAACCAAAGCGTGGGGGGAAAGAATCAGTTGTTAGAACAGAATAGGACAGTCAGTCAGTCATCGATATAAAAGAATTACAGAAATATATGTTTCTCTTTTTTGTCTGTGAGTTACAAATTCATTGATTTTAGGAAAACATTTCTTTTATCTCTCGATAGATATTCGGCGTATTCTTTAGTTCAAAGAGAAAAATGGGAAATACAGTCCTCGACTCTGGCGATCATTCATTCCATAGTTTAGCTCATATTCTCTTCAGTTTATTCTATTGACTGTTTAAAAATTCATAGATTAAAATATCTATCGATTGAATGTATGGTTCCTCACAAAAAACATTGACTTTCACTCAATCATAAAAACGAATATATTTTGAAAATAATTCATTAAGAGGGGAGAGAGAGAGAGAGAGGGGCGAGAGAGAGAGAGAGAGAGAGAGAGAGGGAGAGAGGGAGAGAGAGAGATTTACTCAATTGAATTAATTTTGAGTAAATATAATTTTATACAATTTAAGCCCAGCTGTCGATGTGTGAGTCGGCAGAAAATATGTTTTTTCTCCTAGCATGTTTAAAATTCCAATTCATCTAAATATTTATTCTTCACTTTGGAGTGACTAAAAATTTTTCATATAATATATGACTCTTTAATTAGAAAATCGCATGTCATGAGCGCCCGATTTTTCATTCCCTGTCCGCTCCTATTCTACGAATTTAATAATGATTTTATGATTAATATATTCAATGAGTTTTGCTTTTCTGAAACTAAATTCGTTTCAATTGTTTTCAAACATGAATTCAGTATTTATTTTAATAATTTTTTTTACCGAATAAAAATTACTTTCTTTTATAACATGGTTTGCGCACAACTCAGGTATTGGGGCTATTCTTGACGTGAAAATTCCTCATATTTTTCTCAGACATCAAATGAAGCCTTAAGAGAAATGTCAGTTATTCTGTCCCTTCTTTCAGATTATAATAATTATTCAAATTTGAATTTAATTGAATTATTTTATGCAATAATTGTGTGGTATTTGAGACCAGTTCTCATTTGATTACATAATTATATTTGTGTTATACGTGTCTTAATTTATAACGTCTTCAATATTACAGCAAATGATTGAGACTTTTCTGGAATTCCTCTCAAATGTTACAAACTATTAAAAACATTGATTGCAAGGATTCTGAATAAAATTAACTTATTAAAAAAATACTGACAACTTCCCAAACATTTAGATTTTATGTTTTATTTTGTCATTCAATTTTGGAAAGAGCTTTTTGTTTGCTTTACTTGCTCAAATTCTTGCGAAAAATTGAGAACATTGAGAGTATAATCTTTTTTGTCATTTAATTGTTTCCAAGAATATATTGTCTCAAAGATTTACTACAAAACTAATGATTACATTAAAACCAACGATTGGTTTCGTTTTAATTGAAGTTAATTTGAAATAAAGTAAAGAATCAAATAATAAGTGAATTCGCAGAACAAACCATCGATTTCTTGGAAAACGTTATTTTGTTGACAAAATCTCCGCAATAGTCGTGAGACACACTTTGCTCGGTTGTCCTCTCTTTCTCATAGATTGAACAAAAAATTTAATTAGAAATTGATTTCATTTTAGTTTTTCTCATTTGTGTGTGTCTTCAGTCGACTCCACACTAAACGATACGTTCAATAACTTCGCTGCTCAGAAGTGAACCGTTCAGACAATGTTTTCTTAGCCTTTCCTTTATATTTGATGTGAGTTTAATAGAAGTAATGCATGACATGATTGATGTCGAGTTCATATATTGGATGAAAAAAGAAATTCTGTAATTCTTTTGTTTTTATATCAATTTTTCTTAACTTCAATAACAAGTTTATTGAATTAATTTATTTGGGAATAAATGAGTCTTTCATATAATGTCTTGAAAACGACGGAATATATAATAATTGTAATGAATTCGTGGCCTAAAAATAAGTTCACTTTTTTACCCAAAGCATGAGATCAATGAATAAATGGCCGCAAAAAAACATTAAAATACATTAAAGAATAACTCAGAGAAAAATAAATAAAAAGTATATAAAATTCTTTGATCTCTCTATTGAACGATAAGACTCCTAATGATTGTATTGCATGACATGTGAGAGCCAACAAAAACTTTCCATGTTCAAATTGTGTAAATTCAAAAATTACAACCAAAAGGATAATAAAAATGGGATCAATAGATAAGAGATGCTATCAATCCTAATAGATCTTTCTTTATCAGGCACATAATTCACCAAGGTAATTTTTAATTTCATCAGTGGTTAAGGAAATTCTTTCAAATATAATAACAATGAATTTTTCTTTTATTAAATTATAATTTCATATTAATTATATTCTTTTGATAGATTCTCTTCATAGCTGTCTAATCTGACGTAGATCAATTTAGAATTATCATTTTCAATCAAAATTCTTTGAATTCTATCTCGAAATGAGTTTTCAATGAATACTTTCCTTAAAGTTTTAATTTAAAACTTTTAATTTGACGACAAAACTGGTCTTTCAATTCATTGTTATATTTAAAACCATAATTAAAGCAAATCTTTTGTTAAGTAATAGAATAGTCAGACAGTTATCAAAGGAAACGACGAAAAAATATTTTGATTTTTCTTCTCTGTAATTTTTGTTTGAATTCTTATCTCTTTGTGTTTCCCTCCTCTGCATGTATATTAAAAACACTCCGCCCTTAGGGTTAGATAATTCACTTGTGATTTCTCTTTAATAGACAATTCATGGAATATATGGAAATATTTTTGAGAATATATTTTATGTAAATATATTCGAAGTCAAAAATGTATTTTTTTGATAAAATGACTTTTTTGTCGTATTTAAGGCTAATTTACTATTATTTTATTCGTAAAATAAAATATAACTTTTATTTTTGCTCTTAATTTGTGTTTCGGTTGACTTTCATTAACAGAATTTATTAGTTTATTCAAAAATTTACGTTTTAAATAGGCATTATAATCATGTAAGTTCATTGTTAAATCGCGTGTTTATTCTAATTGAACAGTTTTTTATCGACATATAAATGTTTCCTCGATTATTATATTTAATATATTTTCAAATCACCTTTTTCATTATGTCTTAAATCAACATCTTTATTGTGAACATATTGATGATTACACTTGATTTTTATGGTAGATATTGAATGAGATTAGCTTCATTTAAAAGTGTAATGACCTTGCTCACTCAAAATTCATCCAATAAGCTTTGAGGCAATTGTTTGATATTTTAGAAAAAGTTTTATTTCTTTTTGACAAATGAGACGTATTTTGAATGTATTTCTAGAGTTTTTTTTTACTCAAAACTCTTTTCAAAATCCAATAATTGAGATAATATTAAAATAGGGTTTGTGTGGGAGTCCTCAGTCCTCTCCTATTTATTATACGTAAATTTTATTTCTGGGAATTGAATAAAATTAAGCTTTATTTCATTTTTGATGCATTAGTCTTAAAAGTGGAAATCATGTTATCTGGTGCTACTTTTGATATCGTGATCTAAGTGTGGTCTTAATAAGAGAGCCCTGGCTCAATTTTCTATTAAAATTGTCTCAAATCTTAGCTAAAGTCCAGGTTGTAGTCAATTGTTCTTGATTATTTAGCAAATTCTTTAAGAGAATTAATTTGAAATCAAAACATTAACTTTGCATTGATTTGGAAAATAAATTCAAAAAGACTTCTCTTCGATCGCGTGATTTAGAATAAAATAAAGATTATTCTGTCTGTCATTGAAATCAGGATAAAAGTTGTGTTCATGACATTTGTTAATTTCTGTCTAATGATTTGCTTCTGATTTCCGCATTAAATTTTAATATCTCAAACGATATTCTCGCTTACGATGAGTAAAGTTCTCATATTTCTAATGAATACAATAATTAAAACTTAATTTATACTTTTAAAGACTCTTTCAAATTGTGTTCTATTTTGTAGAAATTGCTTATTGTTTGAAAATTTGGAGCATGAACCTAAGTCATGAGACAACATATTGCATGTTATCCTCTTGTTTACATGGGTCTAGTTTAATTTTTCAAAACAACGTGGTATTTGTAAACACAAAAATGGATTAGTTTTGAGAAATGTTAGCTATAACAATTATTGAAGCAGAATTCAAAAAACCGAGTAATGAATGCTTGGATTTGAGGGCTTCATAAATACGATTCCGTTTGGATGATAGCACTGGCAGTTCAGTTCATTTACAAAAATTTTGGGCCCGACTTTCAAAAGCTGTGACTCTCGAACATTGAGATAAACCGATACAAACATCAGTGCATTCGTATTATTAGATTATCTCTTGAATCGACAAAACTTGTGTAATACTATTCGGTCTCTAAATCTATGCACAAATAGCTATAGCTTTCCGATTCTGTTTCTCAACTTATATTTGGGGAGAGCCCCACAAAACTCAATACCAGAGGAAAAGGAAGGGAAAGGGAGACAGTAGAGGAGAGGAAAAACACAATCGCATTCTCGGTTAATGTTTCTCTAATTTTAATGTTTGGGTTAAAGTCAAGTGGAAAAAGGGTTCGGAATATACTGGAACTGAATCGACATTGAAAGCTGAGAGCACATCCATATTCTGCACACACACATTAATCCCTGGCGAGTATTTTTCAACTTAAATAGCACTCTTCCTCCTTCGCCACTTTCCTCTTCTCCGATGTGTTGAACGCATTTGGAAAACCATTTTCTACCCATACGTTTAATGAAGTGAATGAATCAAATCAAATGATTTTTTCATTTTGTGTTTTTTATATTTTATTTCTATAACTTTTTTGCTCGACTCTATTGTTCTTAAAATTAAATCAAACTTTATTTCAATAGATTTTCAGATTTTATAAAATATTAAAGTAATTCAGAGATTTCTTTCTGTGGAAATGATTTTCATTTTTTATCTCTTCATTTATTATTTATTTTTTTAGTCATTAAGTCTTCCATTATTTTACCATTTTTGAAGCTTTTAATGGATGAAAAGGGAGCCGAGTCCTTTTTTACATAATTTTCAAGTAATTAATCGAAAGAAATAACGATTAGAATTTTATATAAAAAAGTCAAACATTTTATTAAAGGAAAGAATATAAACAAAAATTTATCACAAAATCAATAGTTTTTCAATCACTTAATGAGTGCAATGATTACATGAAAACAAAAGCCTTGATTTATTAGGTGTTTAGTTATCTGACCAAGGATCCTGGATAAACTAAACATTGTAATTTTACAATAAAATAATGTTCGAGTAAACTATTTTTTTATCAGATCATTTAATTTTGGAATTGATTTGATTTCAAAATTCTTATTTGATTTGATTGCGATTCAGTTGTTTGAATGAAATGACTGTCAAATCAATTATTAATTGCTGTCGTGATATGACTGAGACGTGTGTTTCCCAAACATATCAGCGCTTATCATATAATAATTTTTGGTCAAAACACACATTAAATTTCATTTGTGTTTATGATTTAGTCAGTGCTTATTCCCAGCGCTGTATCATTAGATTCATGTCTTTTCAATGTTTCTGTGAGTCTGTATCAGAGTTATGTTGTGCTCTGTTATTGCATTGAATGAATAGCCAGAAATTCTTTGCAATATTTCATATACGATATGTTTCCAGTAAATCATTGCATTGACTGTCATCGGAGAGAGAAAGAGCTCACAACACACACACATAGGCTTTGGAGGGTCTAATCTGAGTTCAGCGATCAGTTATTTCATGTCTGTCTGTTTGTGCCATCATTTGCTCTCTTCTCTAATTCTGCTCTCATTTTATTTCATATTTTTTCTCTCTTCTGCTCTGATTTGCTGTTAATGTATTTGACGGCTCTCTTCCTATCGCATAAAATATGGCATAAAATACTGGATATTATTTTTGTATATTAATTAAAATCTTTTCATAATTTTCATGGCATTCATTAAAATTCATTTTTGTCGTGAAAAACTTTTCACTTTTATTGTAGGAAAGCATACAATGAATCAAAATTTAAAATTTTCTAATTAATGGACACATAGTTAATGAATCCATTGGAAGCCATCAAAAACTTTAACAGTTCCAGTCGTAAATTGACAAAGATAAATTTTCACATGTTTCGGAAATGAGCTAGGCAAAATTATATCTAAAGTAAAAGCAGCCTGTCAGTAACTTTCAAACTTTACCTAAAAATATGAATCAATACTAATGTATGAAAAGTTATTGCTTTTATAAAACTTAATATAAAGGAGTGTTTAAAAGTATTCCCAAAGAGGATGAGAGTTGAAATGCCGAGGGGTAGACAAATGGCTGCACGAAACTCCAATATTCTGGCAAAAAATGAGGAAATTATCGATCAAAATATGAAAGCAAAGCCTCATAACTCCCAAAAAATTGATTTCTCTGCTTCAGTTTAATTAACATTTATCTTGTTATACAAGAAATTAATGCCCTAGGAAATTCTGTATTTATAAATGTTTATTCATTATTTAATATTCCAGATTGAATAAAATTGCTGAAAGAAATGAGAGAGTTAATCTGATATTTGATAAAACTATACAATTGGTAAAAACTTCCAGATTGGGAATATTTCCAAGATATTTATTAGATTTTTGAAGTTTGAGGCCTCCATACAAAATACTTTGACAGGGATGGTCAGATATGATGGGCTGGTTTTTTAATTCCAATGAGAATATGTATAAGGGGGACTTGATCGACACAACAGGCATACATAAAATTTACGCAAAGTATTTATCTTAAGTTTGGTTTTTTCAAATTTACATTTCAAACACAGACAACTAAAATAATATATATATTATATAATAAATTCCTCATATTTTTGACTGTCAAACACAATGACATTTGAAATCTATGAGTTTATTTGAATCTTCGAAATTTAATACCAGACTTATAAATAATATTTCCAAGTGAGTTGATAACTAATTCAATTATTGCTAGATCATTTGAAAAGAAAAGTATAATTCGATGGAAATTTTACTTTGAAATCTGTGTGCATTTAGTCGCCATCAAAACCATTGTGAAAGACAGTCATAAATAGCATTGTTTTGTCGATACATAGAATTAGCAAAAAATAAAACTAAGAAATATTTTTATGTATTTTGAGAGAAGAGAATCAGAATTGACTTCAAGTGCTTATAATAATGTTTTGTTTGTTTGCCTTTCCTTACATTAGACTTTGTTTCTAATAATCCTCAAAACAATAAGAATATCCACTTTAGAAGAGAAAAACCTTTTTATTCGCCAACTTTTCTTATCGAAGAGTAAAATCTTTTATATTTTGGATTGTTTTTAAACTCTCAGAGCAATGGAGAAAAAGTTGGAAGAGAATTGATTTTTATTTGTGAGACAATCCAATCGATCATTCGTTTGAATATATTCTTGTTCTCTAAGCACAGCCGAGCTCTGAAAGGAGAGGATCCAAAGTTTGTCACATAAAACACAATTCCCTTAAAGTTTTTATTTTTCTCACTCTCTTTATCCGTTGCTTTTGCAAAAAGAAAAATCACATCATTTGATAAATTATATTAAATCTCAGTTTGAATGTCAATGAAATGACTCAAAAGCAAAGAAAACCGATAAATGTAATTATCTTTCATTTATTTACTGAATCCATAAAAGGTTTTTACATAAATCCAAACACTTTTAATATACAATTTATTTGTTTTAATTTAAATTACATTTGATAGATGTTTTAATTGATGTACTTGGTTATTTTCTTAAAATTGAAATTGAAAGTATTTAAATTGATAATAAATTAAACTAATTTTTATCTAGATTGAATTGAAGAAAATTGATTGTTATAGAGATAACATACGAATACACTATTGAAAACAAAATTTTTTGTAAATCTCAACTTGTACTATTTTTAAATAATTATTTGTTTGATTCAATTATCCAAATTTTCAAAAGAAAACTCATCTTTGAAACGAAGACTGAATTCTCAAAATATCGCAATTTTGTAATCAGCAGAAAAACCGATTTTAAATGATTGAAATGATAGTCATATTACATGTTTTGCTTAACTTAATAGTAGATTCAAATCTAAGTGTTGTTTAAAAATAAAACACATCATACGATCGACGCAAATGCTGACTACAATTATGGCATTCAATAAAATGATTGGTAATAGAAAACAGAAAAAGGAGATCCAACAGAAGATGTTATGCAAAGCGTTCAGTTGAGCCAATATTTTCGTGATTTCAGTTCTCATCCATTCTTCTCTTTTTCGATCATTTTCTCAAAGCTTCTGATTTATATCATAGCTATGGCTATGACTTCGAGATGTCTGTGAGTTATCAGTACTCGAGAATCAAATTTCTGTGACTTTTACTTTCTTTCTCTCTCTTATTCTGTACTTTCAATACAACTTCTTTCACAAAACTAAAACGTCAGTTGTTTTACTTATATCTCTCTCTCTCTCTCTCTCTCTCTCTCTCTCTCTCTCTCTCTCTCTCTCTCTCTCTCGCTCTCTCTCTTTTTGTGGTGTGATTTGATTGAACAGATGTGATTTGTGCTGACTCTCCACTCTATACTAAAGCTCAGGCAAAGAATTGAAGCAATAGGGATAGAGCGAGAAAGAGCTATGAGTGGAAAGACTGAGGTTTATGTGTTTTTACAAATACCAACAATACTGCCATTGTTTTACTCCATGTGTTTGACTCCTGATCTCTCTCTCTCTCTCTCTCTCTCTCTCTCTCTCTCTCTCTCTGCCTCTCCCCGAATAGAGATGACTGCCTTTGAGTCACGGAAACGTGAGCCAAGGACTGGCATAGTTTGATTGGTATGGTCTTAATAATAGGACAAGTTATGCATCGCTTATGCCGTAAGACATACGGCCTACCAAACACACCGACGCCCTATTGTTCACATTTGGCCTCACATTTGAAGCACACTATCTTTAAGTCACTCTCAATGACTGACTATTTTGTTATTTTTATCTATTCTGGTATTGTGTTGTTATGTGTGTTATGCCATCAGAAGACTGTTCTTCTCATATACAAAGGCTGTGCTCAGCGATGCACTCAATGTCTGTCCACTCTGTGTATTTGTGCTTTCATATTCTACTAAACTTTGGGTTTTTGGGTTTCTTCTATTGTTAAGGTGATTCACAAGTGCCAATAGCAGAGGTCATCGCTATTCTACTCTATTTTGCACAGCCTTTCAATCGTTTTTTGACTTTTTTCGACTTCTAATCGCATAACTAATCATATCATAAATTCTGTGTCCAAACACACATTGAATTCAATAAATTTCTGTATATTCTCTCTTTTCAAAGTCACAATATTTTAAATCTATTACTTCTTTTGCTTTTAATTATTTGGAAATATCTTTATATAAACAAAAATCAATAAACTTAAAACTTTAACTTATCAAAGCTTTTGCTTGTTGAGCGAGAATTGTTTGCTCAGTTTATATTTCTTCTTACGAAACCTAAGATGAGATTTATCTAAAATACTGATAAACTTCTTTCACTTTCAATGATCGAGTCCTCAAAAGATTCATTATTTGTATCCATCGCCTATTGATTCGTCAATGAAGTCATCAATTGATTCACAGAAAAGCTTCTCATTCACTGAAATTCCTTTGAATTTCCTCTTATTTTCGATTATTTCGAGATTAGATTCAAACGGAACTAAAAATATTTGATTTTGAGTTTGTTTGCCGACTGACCCCACTATCAGTCGACGTCAACTTGACTGATACAATTTCCTTTCGCGATTGATTGGTCTTGATAACATATATTTTCAAAAAATGGTCTATATTTAAACATAAGTTGGAAAAACTGAAATCAATTACAAATATAAATCACCTTGTTTTATAGACGAGTAGTTTTCAATATAAGAATAGGTTGAAACATCTGACATTCTTAATCAGACATTTGGCTTGATTTAAGCCTCTTATTTGTGCCAAGTTACAATTTCTTCTAAACATACACTTTCTTTAAGAGAAGAAGTCGTCTCAAAATTGTATTTAAAAGGAAATTACGATTCACTTCACAATTGACTTCTGAAATGTTTTCACTCTTCAGTTGAGTTTAAGTGAATGAAAGAAAAAATGAAATAACTCTTAAAAAGAGCCTAAAATTTGGAATTGATTTTCGAGATTTGGTTTAAGTGATATTTTCTCGAGAAACTCCTCAATTTAAGCCCAGATGGATAGGGAATGGAGTGGGGGCTCCATTCGATTGATAGACAACTACATGGAAAGTGAGACTACAATGGAGTTTCGAAAGTAGTGAACAAATTGACAGAACGTCTCACACATAAGTGTATCTATCCTTTTGGGATATATTTATATAAAAACATCAGATGAATAAAAACGACAAAAGAGTTGAAGAAATTTTCAGTTTTGGTTTTGTAAGGGATCTGATCGTCACTCAAATCATATTAAATATAAATATATTTTGTTTTAAAATCTTTCTTTAGTTTTATCAATAAAACACTCG
>JAQGAR010000912.1:0-11522 GCA_034697865.1 Oribatida sp.
AACAATATTTGTGTCGAAACGCAAAACGTCTCAAAAACTGTAACGAAGAGTCGATTTTAAATCAAATGAAATAAAATTTAAATTTTTACCAATAAATCCCAGGACACAGAAGTCAAGAATAAGCCATTCCTTCTTCTGGAGTGAAGACTTTACAGCGAATCGTTTCATTTTTGTCAAATACGAGGGCTTTGTAAGTATGTCGTCCTCTAATTGGACATAATATGTGGCCTTTGGCTGTGAATACATCATTAGATATGCGAAGTCCAGGTTCTGTTTGGAGCGCCATCGAACTCTTTCGATGGGATCGCCTAAAGTCTGCCTCATTTCACTCATATTAGGATAATAGGAGGCGGGTGGCGATATGACCTCCAAAAGGCCAGAATCTATGTGTTCGGCGAACTGTGACTCCAATTCATTGGCGATCTTCAGAACATATTCCATATCCGTCTTCAAGAAAAACAGAGATAATTAAAGTCAACCATAGATTCAGAAAATGATTTTCTAATCAAATGTCAAAAATGATAAATCACTTGATTCTGTACCAAAACCGGTATTTAATTACCTCTGCAATGAAGACAACAATACAGGCTTCGGGTCTTTCATCGACCGACAGATTATCTATCAAATTGTGAAGAGTGGACACCAAATAGGACTCGACTTCCCTTTTAACAGTGGGAACGCCGAAAACCATTGTATAGGAATTGCGAGTAGACTTCGACAAACGAAACGCCGGCTTTAATGAATCCACAGTTGAGAGCAAATGAGGCAAAAAGTGGTGAATTGATGGCAATTGTAATAAATCAGACGATAATTGCGAAGAACTATATTTAGAGCCTATATTTGAGCCAAAGATAAGAGATTATTAGAATCATTAGAAAATTTACCGCAAATTTACAGTTCATTTAAATGCTATAAAAAGTCAATCATTTTATTAAAATTCAATGCAAATTGCATTAGCTTTGAGTGAATAGTCTATCCATTGAAGAGAATAACATTATTTGTGAGAATAGCCGTTAAATTGAAGAAAAATGTAAATAAATTTAATTTAATTCAAGTTTAATGTGAGAACAGTTCTCTCATTTAATAGATGTTTGGAAGACATCATTAAGTCTTAAGAATAAGTTTCTTATGTTATTTAATATAAGAAATTATACTATTTTTCAATTTTTTGTTCACTTTTTCTGTCAGATATTTCCGCAAACCTTTTGTCTCTTGAAGTCAAGTGAATCACATTTTTCTTAAGCAATAAATTGTTATTTAATGTGTTATTTCGGAGAATTAAATACTATTTTCAACGCATTTCAAAGTAGACTCAAAATGTTCTCAACATTTGTGATGAGTTGAATGCACTCTAATTTAAGTTTGGATCTCAACTGAAAAACAAAAATCTTGGTTAATTTAGAGTCAAATATAATTATTTAGTGGTGTAGGCATCAGTTTTGTAATATCCGCTTGGTAACTTTAAAGGTATTTGTTTAAACTAAAACATCCTACTGTTGTGCTGACTATTCTAATTGTAATGCACTGATTGAACAGGCAGTCCGTCTCTACCCGTTGTGATGTGCAAATCTTATGTCATTATGTAATTTTGGTCCAAGAAACCAATTGTTCATGGTTTAAGAAACATGATTTTGATCAATTCTATCAGGGAAGATGACAAACAATCCCAGCAAGTAGATGTATTAAATAAGACATTGGAAGTGATCATGATAAAACACAAAATGACAACTCACAAACTTTGGTAAAAACATAGGGTTCCAAAAATAAGGCATACTCAAATTAGCATGATACTGCAGGGTTACAGCACCACAATGTTGTATTACAAGTTAACTGTTTTCTAATGTCAAGTCTTATCTCAATTAAAAACGTCTTTACAAAAAAATGAGAAATTTATGCAAAAGAGCTGCGATTAACAGGCGTTCAATCAGAACACCGCCAGAAATATAGTAGAAAAAAAGATTTAAAGCAATTATTTAAGGAAATGCAGATTAATTTGAGCTCAGAATCAAAGGCTGTGGACAACCAAAAGAATAAAACCAGGATTTTTCTAAGAGTTTCTCAAATAATTCAAAAGAACTGACAGGTGTGTAAGGGATGTGCACTCTTAAATGGCTATTGGTGGGCATTTATTACAAAATTATATATTTTTTCCTTGTACTGTGTTGGACTAAAAGAAATACTTTACTTTAGTCAGTTACTGCACATCTCTGATAATCCTTTAACAAGAATGAAAGGTATTTCTCGCAATTAGAGTCTTATAAATACATTCTTTGAATAATAGCGAAGAGATTTAGTACCGGAAAGAATTGAAAACAATTTCTATGTATTTGAATGACAGCAAAGAAATTACAAATCAGTTATTATTTGAATCCTTAAATAAAAACATAATTAGAAATATGATTATTATTTTGGTTCATATTTGGGGTCAAAATACTCTTTCCCTCAAACAAAACATTAATAAATAAAAGTTTTAAAACATTTTTAGTCGCAATTTATTTATTTTGTTCAAAGAACTAATGAATCGAAAAACTGAATAAATTCTGGAATCGGGGCTAAAAATGAGGGGAAACTTCGTGACCGACGGAAACCAGTTATTTTTAGTAACGAAATATAAGTCATTTATTACTAATTTTAATCCAATTATAGTCTCAACGAAAATGACATCAAAAGAGTGGATAAAAATACACATTTTATCGTCAAATAAATCATAGTTTCGGTTGAGTTTCAGTATTCAGACGACTCAAACAAACACAGAATGTTTGACAAAATAATAATTGACTTTATTTTCTCAACAAATAAATATCAATAAAAGTATAGTCTATTGAAACCCAGACAATAAGAATTGAATGAATCTGTTTGTGAACTCTCTTTCAATGAGATTAACATAAAAAATAGACATATTTTTCAACAAAAATAACTATAATTTAGTTTCTCATCAAAAGCAGAGCTAAACACTCATTGAATTCAATAGTAATTCATTGAATTATGACTATTCATACAAAACCCGACCCAAACCCGTATTCAAAGTAAAGGAATTCATGAAAATGAATGGCAAACAAATAAATATTTTCAATAATCTAAATATAATGAATTCAACTCAAGGGAGAGGTATTAGAAGATTAACAAAAAATAGAGGGTTAGGCGATGAGGATAAAAAACTAGTTTAAACTCATCTGAACCTAAATTCTTATTTTTGATGAACCTTTTTGTTAATCGAATGCTTTGAATACATAATAATCGGAGAGAGAGAGAGAGAGAGAGAGAGAGAGAGAGAGAGAGAGCTTGATGTCTTTAAGAAAAATAAATTAATAAAAACTAAATTTAATACAAAAATACATTCGGCTCTTCCTTAAAGTTGTCCAATAAGACTTTGACTTTGAATACATTTAATATTAAAATCGTTAAAACAAATGAAAAGCCTATGAATACAAATCTTATGAATAAATGATGAAAACCTTTGCGATACAAACATAAAACCAGTGAAGAATCAAATCATAACAAAACACATCAAAACCACATTCACTAAAATCAAAGCAATTCTATAAAAGTCAGTAAATAATAGAAATAAAATCCTTTGCAAATCGATTTTTGGCACAAAAATCGTTGAAAATTCCCTAAAAGTCTTAAATGTAACCGAAGTACACTTTCATAAATAATACATCAAAAAACTAATCAAAAGATATTTATCGAAAAGAAATAATTAAAGTAATTAAAAGATAAGTAAGTAATCGATTGAATGAGTTTTGAGGCAAACGAAGGGAAACATTAGAAACATTAAACACCAGAAATAGAAAATAAAATAAACTTCTAAATTATATGTTAAGGATGACCAAGAAAGTAAACTGTAATAATTGTTGGCCTCTTTCGAGATAAACTGCCCTTTTAATCATTAAAACTTGAACTTCAAAAATGATTAAACAAATCAAAACAAGTAATTGAAAGACAATTAAAATGCAATTTAAACATATTTACCCGAATTCCTGAGACTATCGAAGAGTTGTTTAATATTTGTCTCATTAATTGAATTCAAATTATTTAAATTACTATTAATTATATTTAATTTAATGGTTTCTCTCAAGTCATTGATGTCTTGTTTCAAAGCTGTGATGTCTCTCTTGCGGTCAGTGGACACCATTTGCGAGTGTTTCAGTCGATCAGACAATTCAATCAAACGATTGGTTAATTGCAACTCAAGACTCAAACTATTGGCCACTCTTTGATTGGTATCACTATTTATATCAAACAAATAGATTGTCAACAATGGGATCAAAACCATTAACAAAACCACATAAAACAAGATCTGAATAAACTTCATTTTAGACTTATGTCCACAAATCAAATCAACTCAAGAATCATAACAATTGAAATTCTATACAATATTCGGTTAAAATAACCGTTAATTTAAACCATAACTCCTCTCAAAACATAACAATTGATTAAAACAATTGTTTTGGTATAAATAAAATCATTTCAATCATCATTTTAATAAATATTTATAACAATTAATAATTAAATTCAATTAAAATCTAAAAACAAACAGAAATTGTAAAGCAAAACATTGCTATAAAGTGTTGCCTTTTTTTAAGGCCCAATGTTTGCATTGAAATAACGCTTTGAATTTCAGTGCAGTTTTAGCCTCAATTCAAAGCACTGCGTTTATGCGCACAACAGACCTCAATAAATCTATTAGATTTCATTCTGTACTTTTTTACACAGAGAATAAGACTCATAAAACGACTGGTTCTACTTTAAAGCATACCAAATCTCTCTCTCTCTCTCTCTCTCTCTCTCTCTCTTTCTCTCTTTCTCTCTCTCCTGCCTTAATATATAATGTTAGAGTTGATAACCTGATCAGACAACAATTATTTAAAGATAATCTAAATATGCACTATAAAAAGTTCATTAGATTAAGGAAAGTGGAACAAATTGAGTCCAAATTGATCACCTAGCTAAATGAATTTCACATTATTGAAATTTGGTTATATTCAATGATAAGTACTGAAAATAAAGGGGAATTTATTACAATATTCCACCAGAATTGAAATGTTTAGAATTATAAATGTAAAGTTAAACAAACAAATTCGATATTCTGTGAATGTGTGGATTGGATTTAATGTTACGATTAATGTCTTTTTATTTGAAGAATCTTCTCTTTATTTTTCATAAATTATTTTCCAAACAATTCTTATATTAATTAAAATTTAATGAGTTTTCAAATGAAATAAATCGACAAAAAAGTCTTTAAAAACAAATTCAATGAAAATAAGTTTGAATTCAATTTTCACATATTTTAGAGATATTTTTCAAGTGATTAGAAAATCACTCTTCAGATACAAAGAGGAATGAAAATAAACTTAAGATGTATTTGGAAATAGCGTTATCCCCAAGTTTAGCCTTTCCTTTGCCTGTTTTAGACTTGACTTTCGTGCAAATCGGAGAATTAGTAGGAAACACATCCAAAGGACACATCATATTAGTAATCATTCCAAAGTTATCTGTGAGGAACGACTTGAACACTTGACTTCCCTTATCGCCACACTTATCCGTCATCATAGTTGTGGTACAGTTGTCCCAAATATTATAACCGCAGCAGAGGGTGGAGTGAATCTCATCCACATTGATCTTCGAGGTCTCGATTTGATTGACACGACTCAGGAATTTGTTATTACAATTGGATTTGTGTTCAGAAGTGCTGAACACCTTCTCGTGAAAACACGGCGATTGCGATAAAAATGCTGAAACACATCGACAAACATTTTAATCAAAGTTATAATTAAAATCTAATCTTAATTTCAATCAAATTTCAATATAAGAAAGAAACAAAAGAAAAATACCACAACTATTGTAAACAACAATAATCAAGGCCTCGTTAATTTAAAATCAATTCTAATCAGAGATGGTCAGCATTAGAAATGGCTCTTTATATCCCCGGTTCGATTTCTAAACACAAAATCCCACAATGAAAATATAACTTCCTGAGAATTCTGTAAACTTATAAAGGGTTAATTTGCTAAAATATCCCGTTTGATCTTTTGCAATTAACTCGACATAGATTCAATAATGAACTTGCATTAGTGCTGTGCAATAGCCATTTATTTACCTTGCTCAATTAGCTTTCATGCAAATTAGAAACAAATTTTCATTTCGTTTCACGAATGAGTTCTCATTTGAAGTCAAATAAAATACAAATTCTTATGAAATTTCAATTTTTTTTCGAAAACATTGAAACCAATTGAGAACAAGAAAAATAATAAATTCAAATAATATCTTAATTTATTATTTAGTTTAAGAATTTGTCTGAAAGGCAGTCAACAAATGATAATTAATTAAAATAATTTGTTTTTTCAATTACGCTCTCAATTGTTATACAACTGAACAACAGTTCACAAAAAAGATTGCGATAATTGAGTGAAAAGTTATGTTTAATTCAAATCAAATGCAAATAACGCAGACTTTAAAAAGTGGTTGACTTAACCTAAAAGTTCCCTTATTTTCCCATAAATTACTGATTTAATTGAGTGTCAGGTCTTTCCAATAAGCCAGGCCATAAACAAATACTTTACTCAATGAACTTTTCCCAAAAAAATAAACACTTAATTAAATGTAATTTCAAATAATCAACATTAAGCTTAGAACTGTTCTTGGAAAACTGCCACGAATATTGCCAATTATTATAATCTAGGGAGGTTATAAATGTAAGGTTCAACTAATGAGTTTTCATTTCACAACTAACAAGTATTCATGCTCATTTTCTCTGTAAGAAATAGACACTGACATTAATCTATTGAAACATTGCTAAAGGCAAAATATCAAACTATATTTTCAGACCTTGATCATCAATAAATAATTGATATACTTTCAAGATTTATACTTACAAGATTTTCTCTGATCATCGGCACAGAATCGATTGATTCTGAAGGCAATTTGATCGAGGATCAAGTCACTCAGCTCTCGATGAAGAGGTGTTCCACACTTTTTGAAGTAACCTTTTAAGCACTTCAATGTATCGTCTTTGACAGTCCTTAACAAAAATCAATTATTTTTGATTCTGATCTTTGAAGTTTTGAATAAAGTTAATATGACTGCCCGCTTACTTGCATATCCTATTAATTCCAGCTTCGGTGGCGATGATAGCAGTCGGGTCTTTTCCTTTACCCAATTCAACCATTTTGTTGAGGCATTTCTCGGCTTCCTTTTGGTGGCATTGGTCACTTTTGGACTTTCCTTTACCCCGACCCTTACTATTGCGGTTTCTTTTGCGCTGAGCCTCACTCTGATCCACAATCAATAGTAAAACAATCGCTATAAACAAAACTTTTTGAACGAAGAAAAATGTAAAACATTTGAAAGTTTGAAAGTAAAATTATTCGAAAGTTTTTGCGATCAAATACTCACTCGATTTGATAGAAAACTTCATTTCTTATTATAATTTAATTGAATTAGAATTTAGTCGAAAGTCAATTCTGATTCAACTCTGAACCAAATGAAAAGAAGAACTGAAAACTTGTGAAAAAATTTTTAACCGAAACAAAAGTTTCTCAAAAAGTTTTGACTCAGAATTGAATTAGACTTTGGTTCGTGAAATGAATTGACAGCCAAACTGACAGTTTTCCTCATAACAAGTACTGCAAAATACGGTTGAACTTTGCTTTTGAGCGAAATTGAGGCCAACTATTGCTTACGATTTTCGGTATATAAGTGAATAAAACAAAAAAAATCATATTTTGAATAAAAATAAAACGAAAACTGGAAATCTATGACATCGATTAAAGTCAAACTTTCGCTCGAAGTGAAAGTCAAGTAAAACTAAAAAACTATTCATTAAATTTGAAATAATAGATAACATAAACTTTAAGACATCACAAGACTATAAACTTGAAAGTTTTCAAAATAAATCTCATTATCTGTTTGTTAATGAATTTTATTTTCAATTATTTTCTTTTGTGTAAATCTTGGATCGAAAATATTATCTAAGAGATAGTTTTAATCAAATTTATCTAGCTAACCAATAATTCAAGTTCATCAATTGTTAGAATCAGGTTAGTTGATATTGGATGTTACTGTTTTATCTTGGTCATACTCACCATTAAAGGAAAGATGATATTTTATTAAGGTGATTATCAAATGAAATGAGGACACTTTATAATGTTCAATAAAAATTGCTCAGGTTCAATTCTAACTATTTAAATATTTCAACGATAATTTATGTAACTAGTGGAAACTAGGTTGCAATTATAAATTTAACAAGTTAGGAATTTAATAGATCAAAACTTGAAATTCATCTTGAATCAAGATTCTTGATCATTTTGACTTAACAATTGTTACCAATTGATTTATAAAATAAAATATCAAAGAACTTATTTCTACAGAGCTCATAGTAATACAAAATTCTGGAAGAATTGGTTCTGAAAAATCATCTTTAAAAAGGAAAGATCTACTTTTATGATTTCTTAATAATCGTAAGTTGGAAGTGGAGTAAAAATGAGCCGCTTGTTCTTTAGATGCTCTTAAAATTCACCAGACTTGCGATTTAGGTTCACAGTAACCAATACTTTTATATAACTTTATGTAAGGGTCCTCCACACAGTCAGGGGGTTCCAAAATTTTCGATCCAGGAAAGTTTTTGGTGCATCCTGATAAATTTTCTTCAATTCATAAATATTTTTCAACTAATAAAAAGATTTGGATTCTGGTTTCAAGAATTCGAAAGAATCAAATATTCTAAATAATATAGACATAACTTCAACATAACATAACAGAACATAAATTTATAACTGGATTTTAAATTTACACAGAATTCATTCTAAGAATTTCGTTTCTTTCCAAAACATATTTCCAAATACTTCCTGATATATTAGATGTGCCCTTGGTTAACTCTTTGAGGGAACAAAAATGGTTGTCACATTAGTCAGAAGACTATTAATCATTTTTGTCGGAAATTCTAAAAATCTAAACAACCAAAGAAGTCAAACAAAGAATCTAATCATAAAAACTGATATTTTTTCAAAGTCTAACACAGATTTTAACCGTAATTTTCAAATACAATTTCTCTTTTGAAACCACTTATTAATAATTTATTTCATAATCAAATCATATAATTGTAAAATTATCAAGATTGATCAAGCGAAAATTAACAACAAAAACAAATGATAGATGGCGCTAGTACAACAACATTCAAGAAATTATTTTCAAGCAATAATTCAGGCTATGGCCTAGCTCAATTAATTTCAAGCAAGTTTTAATAAGCAAGATGAAAATAAATTTTAAAAACAAAAATCATTATAAAAGTAGCAAAATAATGTGCTAAGCTCAAGCAAACAATTTAAACGACCTAATCTTTGATCCTCTGATAGACCCGAACAAAGGCAACTTTATTGACGGCTCCGGTCACTATAATATCGTCGCCTTTGAATTCGCGGACAATCTTAACAGTGTTGTCGTCTGCGACCTGTTTTTGGATCCATTTGTTTCCCTTTTGAACAATACTGGACTTCACTCGATTGCCGTCCAAACGGTTCTCTTCAAACTCTTCGCCATTCAATTTAAATGTTATCTCAGTTGTCCTGAACTGTGATATCGTTCGCAAAGTATAAAAGTCGCCGTTTTTTATGATCTCATAGGTGGGGGCGGCTCTGTTTGCAAGAGTTCGCTGAAGGAAACCGACGCCCAGTTCTTCGAGGAATTTGTCAAAATTCTCACTTTTAACCATTCGATACCTTCCGGTAAAATCAATATCCAGTTGAGTTTGGTTCTGATTCTGTGCCGAATCTTTGATCGGTTCTTCGGTGGTCTCCTTTTCATTCAAATTAACGATTTCTATTAACTCTTTGTCATTCAAAGCACAAGACTTTGATGTGAAATACGTTTCGTACAAAAACAGAGTCAAACCAAAAATTATTAAAACTGAAAACCAAAGCAAATATTTTATTAATTGAAACAAAAATTAATCCCAAAAACATTTTTACCCAAAACTAAAGCATAGAAAATGAAACACAAAATTCTGGTAACTTTTGAAGACATTGTTATCCAAAAGTTTATCAAAAGTTTTTTTTACAAACAACTTCTTAAAACTTAAGAACAACAATAAGAAGTGTCTCTTAATGTCTCATTAGTTTGACAGAAGTGTTAGCTTTTTGTGACATTAAGTGAAGATCTGCTGATTTCAACAAAAAACAAACGATTTCTTTCTCTCCCCCACTACTTTAACACAGATTTTAACCGTAATTACAGTGAATTTTCAAAAGTCATTTCACTATCGGAAGAGTAGTTTCAATAATTTGAACATAAAATTGATTTAAATATTTATTCATTAAAACTATACTACACTTAAAAAAACTAGTCTTGCGATTAATCAGCAAATTATTAGAGGAATAATACCGAAAAATTCGACTTTTTATTTGTCTTTAGAAATCCACAAATTTATTGAAGAAAACGAACGAAAATTAAGTTAAAGTCGAGTATTGAATGAAAGCACAAAAATCATAATTTATTTTCAAGTTTAAACACTTTTTGTCTAAATATTTGTTTAAGAAAAACGTTTTCTTAGAGCTAATTAAAAAACGTGATTGTTCATCTCTCTAAAAGAAATCGGGCAGGGATGGGCAAACTACAACATTAATGCAACCCCTCAACAATTCAAATATTGATCCATCAACTTTAGCCTTCGAATTATGAATTAGCAAGCAAATTCTAATATTCAGCTTCAGTATTAATTATTTTATAATTATTTGTCTATTTCACGCAGAATAAACGAAATTGAAACCTTGGCAATTCCAAAATAATTAACAAAATAAACTTAGTGAGCAATTATCACATAATATCACGAATGAAAGTCTATTGGGCGAAGGCAGTAAGTGTTAAACCCTTTCTATTGGCTCGAGTCCAGTTCATTTGTTAAACATACTCTAAAATAATTAATTAAGTTATAAAAATTTCGTCTAATTGTTTGTGAAAACCTTCACTCATTAATTAGACGCAAATTAGTCTTCAATTCAATTGCTATAATGTTTGAGAACTTAAAAACAATTTGAATCACTTTATTCTCAATCTTTTTGTTTCTTTCAAATCAACAAAAAGATCAAATTAAAGTTTTCAAAATCACGTTTCTATTGAATGAGAAATATCAAGGATTTGCTGATAATCCTATTTTTCGGCTAAATTCATGAGAAACTCTCCCTGAAAGACAAACAAGGTTTACAAATTAATGTCTTTACATCAAATTCGATCCGAATGTTTATCAGGAAATTATATAATAAAGTTTAACCTCTTTTCTAATTAAGTGTTCGAGTAAATAATTTAATTGAAAACAATGTCAAATCATGTCTTTTCTCAATTCCTAGAAACTTTCAATTTCCAGAAAAGACTAATTTTCTTACAGTTTTTCATAGCTTTTCGTTACGTTATGCTGTGCTGAGCACAACCTGCATTGTATACTTCTTATGTCAAAACTCTCTCGAATAAAAAACTACTTGAATTAAATGTATGAATGATCAAGATCAAGAAGCTTAAAAGAATTCTTCTCT
>JAQGAR010000913.1:0-11519 GCA_034697865.1 Oribatida sp.
GTTCAAATGAAATTCAAAATTGTTCAAAATTTTTCTTTTTTTCTCTATAGATTTAAACTTTATTATTTATTTAGACCATGTCAACATCTATTCCATTATTTAAATAGTTAAGTTCAGTTATTTCATAGGAAGAAGAAACTGATAAAATAGAGGAGTCCCTTTAAAGCAGATGTGCCCTAAAATATAATTTTTCTAGTTAGGGAAGGTTAAATAAGCTTGTAATATATTGATCTTCTCTAAGTTTCACTGATGAATTTGAATTCTGATTCACACTTTCTGTTACTATTGTTTGTAAACATTAAACCCTTTCTTTAAATTTTTCTCAAAATAGTTTTCCTCGCTCCTTATGAATTATCACAGAATATTTGATTTGTTAATGCAGCAGGCTTCAATGCAAATACAATATGTGTGAAGTGAGGTTCAAAGAGAGAGAGAGAGAGAGAGAGAGAGAGAGAGAGAGTTGTAAGTTCAACCTGTAAGGAAGTACAACTTGTCACTGATTTATCTTGTAAATATTGCATTAAATATAAGTTTTATAATTTGCAATATTTATCGGCAACTTCAAACAAGGACGATAAACATTACATAAAATAAGCATTGAATTTATAAGCTGCTCATTTTTAATATCCTGAAACTGTTAAATTTTATTACACCCAGATGCCATAAATAAGTTAAAATGAGAGCCGAGTACAACATCAAACAGTATTTATTGGCAATTTCATTTTATTAACAAGGAAATAATCTGTTATAAAACTTTTGTTTGTCTTGTTTTTTCAATTGTTATGACTATCAACTGATAAAAACGTTGTCAATGAAAACTATAAGATAGGTCAAACAGTAATTAATAAGGATAAACAACGATTTAATAATCGGCTAATATTTAATATCCTGAAAGTGTTAAGTGTTATTGCAAAAGGCTCACCAAGGATTTCTTAATCAGCCTAGGAAAATATTAGAATTAAATACAACATCCGAAATCACCGAATTTATCTGTAAACTACCAGTTTCTTCCTCCCCTATATTACCCTGCCCTACTCATTATTCTTAAATTTTATCAATATCAATTTACAAGCGAGTAGCTAGGCGACTCCTGCTGTTAAGCAAAATGTAAATAAACACTTATGTCTTGGCTTAACTCTCTTCACTTTTTAGGTGAACTTGATAATGTTTTTGCCAATTAACAGAATTTTATATTCTCTTATAAAATATTCAATGATTAAGAGTATCAGGTTCATTGAAAGAACCACAGGGAAAAGTTCACCATGATCGATCATCCTGATGTAATAGTTAACCTGAACAGTTTTGAGCTCACAATTCTTGTTATTTTAATTGCTATTCAACTTATCTCGGTGATTTCAAACATCACCATAATTGTTGTCATTAGGAAGTCAACTCTCCAGAACTCGAATAGTAGGAGCAAAAGACCAAGGGTCTTAATGGTGAACATTGCCTACTGTGCCCTGATAATGATTCTGGAGACATCAGTGCCATTTTTCATTCTGGTACCGGTTTTTATCAAGTTGAGTTCAGTGGTTATTCTTGTAATTCAATCGATTGGCTTCTATTTGGATGCGCTTTCACTGTATGTCATATCAATAACAATGACATTTTTATCTTTCGATCAATACTTTGGCCTAACCCGGATGACCGGCAATCACTTGGACAGAATATCGCTAAGAATACTAATGATTACAATATGGATAGCCAGCGCCGTCCTATCGACCCCGTTCTTAGCCAAGAATGAAGTCTATTATTATAATTATAAAAACTCGTCATTCATTTGCTCTTACTTTGAATATAACGTCGATCTCTTTGATAACAACACTTTGTTCATGGAAATCTCGCTGGTGATCAGGGTTATAATTCAGTATTTGCTGCCCAGCCTAGCAATTCTGTTCTTTACGGTCAAACTGGTTATCAAGTTCATTTTTGACTACCAAAGAACTTTGGCGTCAGATGCTTTCAAATCAACCATCATTTGGCGGTTGAGCTCGGTGTTTTTTATTTTCACCGCGATGAACACGACGTTCCACATGGACACTGTCAAGAAACTGATCTATCATTTCAATGAGCATGATGGAAAGAACCCATGCTTACTCACTTACGAATTCTGGATTTATTACTACTTGTATTTAATTAGTAGTCTTTTTCACCCGATCATTTATTTTTGGTTGAGTTCAGAGTTTCGAAAGCAATTTAAACATTTTTGGCAAAGTGAAAATTGAAGCTGAAATTGGAAGAGAGTGAGTGAACAAAAAATAATGAATATATCAAGAATGTAGATCAGAGTATATTAGCTTGATAAGAGTACAGTTTAAATTTATGTATCACATAATTATTTGGAATATTTTTAATTATTATTTTAATAATTGAATTTTGATAATATTATTATGCAATTAATCAATCTCGATTATTTCTGTGCATGCTAATAAATACAAATTTACGCTGGGAAAATCTCAAAAGTTTAAAAAAGCATATGTTCTGTTAAATTTAATTTTGAATTCACTGAAAGCTTATTTCTTCAAAAAATATCGTAGCGGTTTCAGTCCAATTGTTTTATTTAAATGTTTAAGTCATATACATATCAATTTGAAACATAAAGTAACAGTTTATAGATTTAAGAAGAGTTTTTATTTTATTTGATGTTTTTAAAAAGTTTAAACTGTAAGTTTAACCTTTTTAAATTTTTTGATTTATATTAAATTTTCTTGGCACAAATTTGGCTTACTCTTCAATTGGAGAATCAAATCATTTATGGCAAGCACATAAAGTTTAAATTGTATTATTTACAAATAGGTAAATCTTTAAGAAGATTAATAATTTTTGAATGATGAAAAGAGTCTGACATAATTCATAAACTTAAACAGTAGAATTAATTCTATGAGAGCGGAGTTTTGAACAAGATAACTCTTTTATAATAAAGATCTAGATTAATACTTCATTCATACAAGGTATTGATGTTAATTTGTTTTAATGATAAGTTTTAAATATAAATGTGGTTCTAAACTTGATTAATTTTCCTTCGTCTGAATTTATTTTATTTTACATTTACACAATTAAAATCAATACTCTTTCGATCGATATGTAACTAAAATTAATGGTTTTATTTCACTACTATAATTAACCATAAATCAAATTAAACTAATTGCTTTCCCTGAGAATTAACATCAGGTAAAATTCAGATTTACTCAAAGAAAGTCTCACAGTCCAGTTTACCCAATAATATTATATTCTGTTCTTGAAAAAGCGAAAATCTGTTTTATAACAAACACAAATGAATTCTCTGGACCAAAATCAAGAAATTAAACATTACCTAATTTGCTTGCTTGTTTAAGCATAAAGGTAAGTGATCAATTAAAGGTGGATTACAGTATTAAACTGTTTTAATAATAATAAATTCAGTTGAACAGGATAAAAATGCCCAGAAATAGAAATGCAGCGATTAGAGCAAAAATTGAACGTGAGGAAAGCCAACTTTTTGTTGAGCTCGAAAAGTTTATCAACAAGACACTCAGATCGAATAATATGTCAGATCGAATACGTTTGACGATTTCAACAGGATATGCCTCACCAGCAAACGATTCTGGATAATTTTGACAGTGAAAATCCTTTGTGTATTTTACTTAATTCGTTGTGTTCTCAACATATTTTGGCCGACGCTTTACATCCGTAACCTGACCTGCTCTGCCTACCACTACCTTGGCGATCCCTTATTCATATATCTGGTGTTTTTGGGCGGCGTCGTTGCTGTCAACTTTTCTTTAGTCCCATTCTATCAATACTTTAATCTGAGTGGACAGTCAGCTCAGTGTCGATATCTGAACAAAATCAAGTATCGGACCCTCGACTACGAACTAAAGGGTAGATTTCGCGACAAATACTTTCGTTATTTCAGTGTAATATTAAAATTTGTTTCGACACAATTTCTGCCCAATTGTGTGTCCGTTACTCTCATCTACTGTTCCCCAACAATAATTGGCTATTTTGACCCTGAGCTCGACTTTTCTTTAATAGGTAAAAGTTTCAACTAATTTGATCCTGAATATTTTCTTTCTAAAATTTTATAAACATTTTTACCAAGGCGCCATATTCTGGATAATTGTAATGACAGCCAGAGTCTGGGAGTTCATTGCTTGCTGGTTCTATATGTTCGCCCTCGGTTGGTTGTGCACTCTTGGTCTAAAATACCAATTTGAGCAAGTTAATCAAGAAATTCTTGAACTCATTTCAAAGAAGAAATTTTGGGGAGCAAGTGCCTTGCTCAAAACCCACAGTCAAATTGCTAAGGAGTGTGTAATTATGAACAGGGAGCTGAAGTACTACATATTCATCTTGAACAAAATTTGCAAACCATGCATAAACATGCTCGTTTATCTTGCATTCAGCCCACAGACTAATACAGTGTTCAAAATCATCGCTACTTCTGAAGTAATTGTAATCGTTTTCGTTATATTCTCTTTTAATTATTTGTGCGCTTCGGTCACAACGGCTGCCCATAAAATCCAACCGAAACTCTATAACACTCTTTTGGCTCCGGGTCTTAGAATTCCCTTAGAAGTCAGAGTGAAAATATTAGGTTTCATTGAACGGTTGTCCGGACCTGAAATCGGTTTCTATTGTTTTAATTTGTTTCCAATGACTTCATATAATTTCACTGATTATGTCCTCGACTCTATTTTTAGCTATTTATTACTCATTAAAATGTTGAAAAAGAATGGTATCATTCAGTAAAATTGACATGGTGCTAATGTAAATTTATTTGAAAATAAATTGTTTCTTATTTAAATCAAAATCAAGTGAAATATTTATTAATTAATTAAAGATTTTTAATTTACAATATTTTTGTTGATTATTTCAAACATTCATTGTGTTTTGGACAGGGATGGACAAGCTCCCAAGTTCTATGGGTGGATTGGTAAAATAATAACCTCAAAACCACTCTGCTATAATATGTCCACAAATAGGCTAAATCTAACCTAGAATTCTCATTTTTGAGCCTGTGTTTAGAAACTTGGTTAACATTCATTCATCTGAATTTATTTTATTTTACATTCACATTTGTAAAATCAATATTCTTCCGATCGATATGTCACTAAAATTAATGGTTTTATTTCACTATTATCATAAACCATAAATCTAATTAAACTAATTGCTTTCTCTGAGAATCAACAACAGGTATTAAAGCCCACAATTAAGAAACTTTAAATATTAAGTTCAAGTTCACGCAATAAAATTCTAATCCGTTCTATCAATTTTAAAACATGCAGTTCTATTATTAATGCTGAATTTTATAATAAGTATAAGTTCAGTGGACCAAGATCGAAAAATTAACAATTATCTACTTGTAGCTATAAAAAGAGTTCAAATGTGCACTTATTGAACTCGACTTTAAGTAACCTATATAATTATTTATAAAATAGATTCAGGTACACTGAATTGCCAAGATAAAATGTAATATTACATGTGAGAGTTAACCGTTTTTAAGAAAAAAGATAAGAGTTCAATCAAATAAATATTTAATAGACTCTATTACAGTCTTTAAAGTTCTTTTAAGTTCTATCATTTATAATAAAATCAAGTAAATTTATTCAAGTTTACATTTACTGTGTTATGATAAATATTCTCTGGATCGATATGTCACTAAAATTTTTGAAAAATATTAATGGCCTAATTGCTCCATTATTAAGTATCATCAATAAAAATTAATTGCGTTTAATGAAAATTCATAAAAATCCTATTAGAGTCAATACATAAACGAACATCAAGTATATCAACATTGCGACATAATTCGCGGACAAGTCAAGTAACCTAGATATTATAACCCCATTAGATATTAAATGCTTGATCGGTTTTGATAATAATTAATTCAATTGACCAAGCTCGAAAAATGCCCAAATTTAAAGTTCCAGCCATTAGACCAAGGATTAAACCTGAAGAAGACAAACTTTTTGCTGAATTCGAAAAGTTCATCAACAAGACACATTTTGTACGATCGAATACGTTTGATGATTTCAACTGGATCAGCCTCACCAGCAAACGATTCTGGATAATTATGACAGTGAAAATCCTTTGTGTATTTTACTTAATTCGTTGTGTTCTCAACATATTTTGGCCGACGCTTTACATCCGTAACCTGACCTGCTCTGCCTACCACTACCTTGGCGATCCCGTATTCATATATCTGGTGTTTTTAGGCGGCGTCGTTGCGGTCAACTTTTCTTTAGTCCCATTCTATCAATACTTCAATCTAAGTGGACAGTCATCTCAATGTAAATACCTGAACAAAATCAAGTACCGGACCCTCGACTACGAACTGAAGGGTAAATTTCGCGACAAATACTTTCGGTATTTCAGAATCATATCAAAAATGGTTTCGACACAATTTCTGCCCAACTGTGTGTCCATTACTATCATCTACTGTTCCCCAACAATAATTGGCTATTTTGACCCTGAGCTCGACTTTACTTTAATAGGTAAAAAGTTATTAAAACTTGATTAAAATAACCATATATTTTATCAAGGTGCTATATTCTGGATAATTGTGATGACAGCCAGAGTCTGGGAGTTCATTGCTTGCTTATTCTACATGTTTGCCCTCGGCGGTTTGTGTACTCTTGGTCTTAAACACCAATTCGAGCAGGTTAACCAAGAAATTCTTGCGCTCATTTCAAAGAAGAAATTCTGGGGAGCAAGTGCCCTGCTCAAAACCCACAGTCAAATTGCAGAGGAATGTGGTTCTATCAATAAAGAGCTGAAGTACTACATATTCATCTTGAACAAAATTTGCAAACCATGCATAAACATGCTCGTTTATCTTGCATTCAGCCCACAGACTAATACCGTATTCAAAATCATCGCTACTTCTGAAGTAATAGTAATCGTATTCATTGTATTGTCTTTTAATTATTTGTGCGCTTCGGTCACAACGGCTGCCCATAAAATCCAACCCAAACTCTATAACACTCTTTTGGCTCCGGGTCTTAGAATTCCCTTAGAAGTCAAAATGAAAATATTAGGTTTCATTGAACGGCTGTCCGGACCTGAAATCGGTTTCTATTGCTTTAATTTGTTTCCAATGACTTCATACAATTTCACTGATTATGTCCTCGACTCTATTTATAGCTATTTATTACTCATTAAAATGTTGAAAAAGAATGGTATAATTCAATAAAATTAAGATGATCTTATTGTCAACATATTTGACAAATGGAAAACAAATTATCTATTTAAATATTCTACAATATCTATTCGAGAGATTTAAAAAAGAATAAGTGTGTCAGGTATTCCAATTTTTAAATGTACATAAAATCATTAACCCTAAAATAATCTTGAATCAAAGTTACAGTTTTCTTATAGAATGGAAAAAAGGTTTTGTTTAAATGATTAATTATTATAAAAATGTAAATTTTAAAATAATCATTTTGTTAATTTTGAATAATTAATAAAATTTCGCAATAAACGATTGTAATGTAAATTAAACCCGACTAAAATTTAGTTTGGAAACGAATCACTTTCGGAGGGGGGGGGGTGTTTACGAAAATAAGTTTTAAAAAGTTTAATTGCTCAAGCATTCGGTTCTCTGATTGAGATCATCCTTTAATATTATATAATATATGAGCCAAACAACAAACTCTTAGCTCTGATTAAATGATCGTGGAAAATATTTAAAACTACCTTGCTACTGTCTCCAAAATTAAGTAATTTGTTCACTTGATATAATACAGTGAAATTTTGTGTAAATATTACAGTTTTAAATTGTATATAATATTATGTAAAAATATTTTTTTTAGAAACATAAAAATCAATTAATTATATTTTTTTGAATAAAATTGACGGTGATAAATTGTTTGACATTCAAAATAATTTGATAAATTTCTACACAATTTTAAAATTAACAACATTTTAAAAACTCGCTTTTATAAAAACATTACATGTTTCACATATAATTTGGATATTAAATCATAAGTACTTTACAAACGAGTTCATTTCCAAATGTTTGGACGCAGTCGAGTGGCGCAGAATTAGTCCGAGAGACCCGCCGGCAGCAGTCAGTGCTTTGACAACAGGGGCTGTTCTCTGTTAAACAAGTTTGTTGATCACGAAAGCACATCCCATATTCACGGTTTTGGGCTCCAATATCGTGGCACATATGCTCGTATCCGAAAACACCTAAGACCTTATCAGCTTATAAGCTTATTTTATGTTTACATTTATGATTAAAATTAGAGGTATGAATTGGCATAATCATTTATCAGTTTTAAAACTAAAAGTGAAGAAAAGTGTTAATTGGCCTAAAGTGCAAAATTATCTTTAAAATCTGAATCATGTGAATTAAATAGATAGAAAATAAGATACTGTAAGGCCAAGTTCAGTTTTGGCCTCGATCGAGAGCACATGTAAATTCCTTTAATAAAGTTTCTTCTAATAATTGATCCTCGTGTCCATAATTCATACCTCGGGTGAGGTTAATTACCACAATTCTAGTGTTTCGTGGAGCGACATATACGAGTGGAATAATCACTTATTCGAGAAGAACGACTATTTGAAAAGGACTACGGACGCTTCATCGACCTAATAAGAGCTGGAACTCATAGGGTATCGCTTAGCCACCGATATCCTGGGCTGCCACTGGAAGTTAGAGTGACAGACGAACACATTCCTGTAGGGAGTAGAGCCTAACCCCCGAGGGGGCCCCCTTAGGTGCTACAAGTATAAGTAGTCGGGCACCGTTCGGGCACGTGTCCGTTATACATGTAGAATGGTTTATACTGTGCTACCAGCAAACATTAGGATCGAAATTCCGGAAGGCCGGCCAATATAGTCCCTAACATTATATGAGAAACAGTTTTTATCGCAATATTTGATAATTTCTCGATAAAATCGATTATAAAGATATAGAAAATTATTGGTAGTATTTATTTATAATCAGACATACAGTCCATTTACAACTGTACAACTGTACAAGGGTAGCTCAGTACAAGAGGACAGTGATGTGTGCGATAAAGTTTGAATTGGGTTTCAAACAAATAAAAGGAAGAAATTAAATTCAATTATCTTGTTTTTCAAGGAAGTCATCCCATTGTTTGAGTCGCTCTTCGGCCTCTTCTTCTGTTTCTTGAATTTTGTACTTAGTCTTCCCGTCCCAGTGATGAGCGATAAGTCTGCGACCGGCAAAGAATCTGCCGTTCATTAGTTGAACGCATTGGTCAGCGCCTACAAATTCAGCAAAAGTGATTGCGGCCACACCTTCGGGATGGCAGTCATAAATGTCAACTCTTCTGACTTCACCACATTTTTCAGTGCATTCCTCCCTTAAATCACTTCTATATTCGAGGATTAATTTAGGTTCGAGCAAAAACTCTTTTGGTTCGAACATATTCTTAATGACAACCGTTTTCTCGGATTTATGTCTTTCGGTAACAATTTTTTCGGGCCTCCAATCGAAAAGTCTGAATAAAAGATAAACATTTAAGTAATAACTTTGAAAATATTTTGTCAATACTTTTCTATTTTCTTCTTTTCTTTGTTTTTGTCTCTCTTTTTACGTTTGGGTTTAAGCGAAGGATTGTATTGACCTTTGAGTGAGAACTTAGCCCTTTCCACACAAATGTCCTTATCCTTGAAATGATAGCCGTCTAATATATTAAGAGCCAAATCAACTGATTCTATCTTTAAATAAGTGCAGAGACCGTCGCCTTTGAGCTCTCCGTTTGAATCGCGATATAATTTTGTTTTGTATTCATTTCTCTCATTCTTTTCAATGAGACCGCACTTCTTCATCAGTTCGAGGAATTCTTCTTCAGTGGTATCTAATGGCAGATTTGTGACATACACTTTCGTGTTGTGTTCGTCCGACATTTCAAACCATTCTTCGGGTTTCTCTTCAGTCTTGCGTTTGTTCAACAATTTTGAAACAAAAGACTTTTTATTATTAGATGTGTTTCCTTTGGAACTTTCGGGCACTTCATCTGATATCAAATCTGTGTCTTCAGAACTAATGGTCATAGAATCGGTTTTAGCGGTGTCTTCAGTGTCTTCGGGGTCTTTGTTCTCAAAATTTCCATAATTTGATTGATATTTTGCAATAAAGTCGTCGTCAATTTTGGGAACCCATGCTTTCATGGTATGATTCCACTCATATTCCGTGCCATCATTGGGATCACGATATGCTTTTGTGGAGGACTCTTCGCTCTGCCCTTCATTTGAAGACTTCTCATTAAATTCCTGTTGCAATTGATATTCAAAATCGTCGCTCATTTCCACCGATTTGTTAAAATCAAAACAATAAGTAAATAAGGGATCGATTAATAATCAATTAACGAATGACTGAATAGATATTTTTTAAAAATATTTGTTAACGATTTGATTCAATTGTAGTTTAAATCTGAGTTCAAATTATCTTTTATTTATTCAAATTTTCAATAATTGTTTTAATTAAATTCAATAAAAACTAATCGGCAAAAATTTGTTTGCGGAATGTTTCCGTTGATCCGTTGATCCGTTGATCCCTACTTTGTTGACAATTATCTTCTATTTAGACATAACAACGATTTGTGTGTCATTTATTGGCCGATGGATTTGCCTTAACTTCTATTCGCTTAATAGTTGAAGTCTCGCGCAAAGGGTCGGGTTTGACGTCCGACTTAAGGACGCGCCTGACCTGTCGGGCGGCAATTGAACTGAACCGCAAATATCTTTACCACAAAAAAAGTCAAATATTATATTTTAAAGAAAAGATGAAATCCTCACGAAATTCCTGCTGAACGCCAATAAGTCATAATTAAATGGCTTTTAATAATTTGACGATTTATTTATTTAATTATTTTATAAATCTTTTGCTGATATTTTCAACAAATTGTAAGCAAAATTGATCACAAATAACGTAATCAATTTTAAAACCAACATATCTCAACACATCCCCACACATCCCCTTCAATGTCTTTCAGTGTTTAAAGTTATATCTTCGAAGGACTTGTTTGGAGCTAGGTCATTTCAGTTCCATTGAGTACAGTTCATTTTAGTTCCAAAATGGCCACAAGTGAAGAGAAAATTCGACGGAATCCTATTGTCGATGACCAGAGAGCATTCGGGAGGCGTTAAGGAGGTGTATGTATAGTTCTGTGAACTTGTTTATGCGTTAACTAGTTGACGCATAGCTATTTTAAATTTTTTTAACAGCTCTTGGACACTTTCCTCGGTTTTTATGCCGTAAGACAGACTTTTATATCGGCGGACAAAAATGAATGGCAGAAAACTGTTTTGGAGGCGTTCCGCAAATGGCAAGACATCGCAGTTAAAGTGGTTGAAGACAAAAACAAAGCGCAAACGAATAGAAACAAAGCGATGACAGAGAATCGAACAAAAAACACGTGAAGAAGAGGAGGAGTTGTCCGCCAACGCTAAGCCCAAAATTGTGGGACTTATCGAAGAAGAGGTTGTTCGCCGCCAAACGGTTATACTCTAATCATTAGACGATTAAATCGTTGCTTACAAACAACTCAAAGAAGTAAACAAAGAAA